>PJEM01011647.1:0-52768 GCA_004023845.1 Helogale parvula | reverse complement strand
CAGGAAATATTCTTTTAATGGTGTCTCTCAGTTTCTCTTGTTGTGCCTTTGAATATTTTATTTCCCTACTCAGCGGTATTTGGGACTCGCTGTCATGCACACTTTGGCTTGTTTCTTGGTGTAGCCCTAAGAAGGAAAACAGACAGACACACACAGAGGGAACAGTAACACACAAATGCACAGATGAATCAAACAAACACATTAACGGAGGAAAGAAAATAGAGAGAATGGAGAGGAAAGAGACTAAAAGAGGAGAAGAAGAAAAGAAAAAGAAAAAGGAAAAAAAGTAAAAAAAATTAAAGGGGGTCAGAGACAACAAAGGACAGTGGACAGTCTAAAAGTGTATGAGCAGTTGAGGGGAGAGGTAGGGATGAGATATATTCTTCTATATAAAGAAGAAAAGAAAAAAAAAAGGGAAAAAGGAGAAAGGAAAATAAGGAGTAAAAATTTTTAAAAATTTAAGTAAAAAAAAAGTAATAAGAATAAAAATACGTATAGAAAAAAGCAAATAGAAAAAAATGGAGAAAAAAAAGAAAAAAATCATTTAAAAAATGCAAAAACAACAACAACAACTAAAAAACAGAAACAAAAACAAAAATGGCAGCTCCCCTTTTGGATAGACCTGGTTTGATGTGGTAGGTCTTGGAGGCTGCTCTCAGAGGCTCAGCCTTGGTGTCTGCAGAGATTAGATAGGCAGGCGTCATGCCAAGCTTTGCTGAACTATGAACTGTAGGCCACTCTAATGAGTCCGATCTCCTTTTGCCGCGGTTGAGCTAAGTTGTATTTTCAAGGCCCACCTGGGTTCAAAGTTCCAGTCCATGCACTTTTTATGCTACCACAGGTGGGATGTTTTTGTTTTGGTTGTTGGCTTCTTAGGGGGAGGAATCAATTTTTCTTGGCTCAGGCTGGGATTTCTGCTGCCCCTGCCTGGGGCGAGATGCACAGCAGGAGGTGATGTGTGTGTGCACAGTGTGCACAGTCGCAGACCCAACCCCCGGCGGGGATTGCGTTAGCATTGGGGGAGGAATGAGGGTGTAGCTGTTGCCTGAGGCGGCGGCGCCTGGAGCTGCTGGAAATGAGCTGGGAGCTCCTGCAGCCTGCGAGCGCACCCAGTTCTCCACCGCCACCAACTCTCTGCAGGGATCGTGCAGAGGCGGGGGCTATCTTTTTCCCCTGTTGGCACCCAGGATTTAGGGTTTGCGTGGCCAATGCTGGGGGCGAGATGTGCAGCGGAAATGAGGTGCGTTCTCCCACTCCCAACACCGAGGTCGAAGTGAGCACCCCTGATACCACAGCTGCAGTGGTGGCCGACTCCTTGCCAAGATGGCACTGGGCTGGAAGCTGTTCCTTCCCTTGCGCCCACTGGGTTCGGGATTTAGGCCACCCAGCAGTTATCTATGGAGTGAGCTTCTCCAAGCGTAGTTAAGCGCTCTTTACCTCTTCCCCAGAGACAGTACTATGAGCGTGTTCAGTCTCTCTGTCTCTTCCTTTTGTCTCTTGGGCTCTGCGTGCTTGCCCCGCGTTGGGCTGGGGCTGCCACCTCCCCTGCCCGTCTCGGGCTGGCCCGTTTTCCAATCTCCCCAGTTCGCACTCACTCACTCAGGTATCCTTCAGGTTCTCTTCCTTCTGGAGTCCGTATTTTCTCCTTCCGCTCTTGCAGATGAGAGCAATGCCCTTCTCAGTTTGATCGATGGGGCAGACGAAGTTTACAGAGCTCCCTTCCCCTTCCTCTCCGCCATCTTGGCTCCTCAGACATGTAATTGTTGATGGGAATATTTCTTGTGTTGAAATATTCTGATAATAATGTAACCATGGTTGGTATATCTTTTTTCATACTTTTGTCTTAAATTTTCTATGTTTAGCTTTTCTATATATTTTTAAAGTTTATTTATTTATTGAGAGAGAGAGAAAGGGAATATGAGCGGGGTGGGGGCAGAGAGAGAGGGAGGGAAAGAACCTCAAGCAGGCTTCTGCTGTCATCGAGGAGAGCCCCATTTGGGGCTCTATCCCACCCAACCCTGAGATCATGACCTGAACTGAAATCAAGAGTCAGAGACTCAACTAACTGAGCCACCCAGGCACCCCTAAAGCACATTTCTTATGACCAACATATAATTGACTTCTATTTTCATCCAATCTAATAATCTTTGCATTTTGATTAGAGGGTCTAGACCAATTAAAATTAATGTAATTATTAATATACTGAGTATATATCTACCAATTTGTAAATTCTTTTATTTGTCCTATCTGGTTTCTGTTCATTTCCCCCCTCTTTTTATGCCCTCATTTGAACGGAATATTTTAAATGATTCTTTTTTTCTTTGCCACTGTCTCATAGTTATGCTTCTTATTTATTTTTCCTGTGGTTGATCCAGGGTATACAATGTATATCTTCATCTTAGCGCAGTCAACCTTCAAATATTGTTATGCCCCTCTATATAAAGAACGTGAATATGCAGTATATTTCCATTTACTCCCTTATCTCTCGTGCTACTATTGTCTTACATTTTACTTCCATAAAATCCATAATACATTGTTATTTACTTTCAAGATTCAGTTGTCTTTTAAGGTGACTAAAAATGAGAAAATATATGTTGAAAATATTTGCCCATATACTTAGCATTTCAGATTCTCTTTATTTCTTTTTGTAGGTTTAAATTCTAAATAGCATTCTTCTCCTTTAGCCTAAATAATTTTATTGACATTTCTTGTAGTACATGTCTGCTGGCAGTAAAACCCATCAACTTTTGTTTGTTGGAAGTGTTTATTTTGTTTTATTTTTAAAAGATGTTTTTCATATTTTTTTGTTTTGATGTTTTTTTGCTTCTTGTGGTTTTTTTTTTTTTTTTTTTTTTTTTTTTTTTTTTTTTTTTTTTTTTTTTTTTTTTTTTTTTTTTTTTTTTTTTTTTTTTTTTTTTTTTTTTTTTTTTGGTTCTACTTTTTGTTTTTTGCTTTCAGCACTTTAAAACTATTACTTTATTATTTTATGGCTTCTGGAATTTCTTATGGGATATTTTCAGTCAATATTAACTATATTCCTCTGGATATAATGTGCCTTTTTCATGGCTGCATTTAATATTTTTTCTTTATTATAGATTTTCAGCAGTTTGAGTGTGATATTCTTTGGTGTGGTTCTATTTATGGGTCTTGTTCTTAGGATATGTTGAAGAGCTTGGATCTATGAGTATATGTCAAAAACAGTGAATGTTCTGAGATTTTACCCAACTTGCAAACTAGTAGAGTTCCAAGGAGTAATTTATATTCACAGCACAAATATTAGGCAGAGTATGAGTATTCTCCTTAGTTCCAGTTCTCACAAGGTGGTATGATAGGAGACAGCTGAATGTTTGAGTGAGTAGTGTTATGGACAAGGAGCATAAGCTTAGAGAACTGAAACCTTTATAATGAGCAGGAAGCATGCCTTTCTTTTGCTCTAAAGAGTGAAACTATCTCTGTCTTCCAACACTGTAAGAAAACCTACATTTTTTTCCCAGAGGGACTACTCTATCTTCTAAGGTTGTTTGCTATGCAAACATCTTTCAAAACAGTTCAGAACAAAGAGAGCCCCTCTGGTTGTAAGATGTACAGGAATGTGAGAGACCCAGGCATAATTATTTTCCTATAATATATAGTTTTAATAAATTTTGGAAATTTTTCAGGTGTTGTTTTTTAAAATATTTTTTTCTGACATGCTATTTCTTTGAGAACTAAAATTTAAATATATTTTAGAATGCCTGATGTTTCTCCTCAGGTCATTTTGGCTGTGTTATTTTGTTTTCAGTCTGTTTGTACTCTGTGATTTATTTTGGGTAATTCCTATTTTTATCTTTCCAAGTTTAGTAATCTTTTCTTCTGCAATATCTAGTATATTATCAGTCTCTTCCAGTGTAGTTTTTATTATAGAGATTTTTTGGTAACCTCTAAAATTTCTAGTTGGCTATATTTTATATCTTACATTTATCTCTACATAATATGCATGTTTCCCTCTGCCTTCTTGAACATTTAGAATATATTTATAGTAAGGGTTTTAAGACTTTTATCAGCTAATTCCATCATTTCTGTCATTTATGACTATTTCAATTGGTTGGTTTTTTTCCTGGGTATTATTCAGATTTTTCTGCTTCTTTGCCTGCCTCATAATTTTTGATTGGATGCTAAACATTGTGAATTTTACATTCTAGAGTGCTAGATATTATTTTATTCCTTTAAGTAGTGTTGAATGTTTTTTTTTCTGACGTGCAGTTATTTTAAATCAGTTTGTCCTTTCTTTTGCTTGGTTTTAAGTTGGTTAGAATGGATCCAGAGCAGTCTTTAGTCTAGGATTATTTTTACCTCACTACTTAATGTGATATCCTCCAGGGAAGTCTATCTGATGTCAATGTATTATGAGGTCTTTCCACTGTGGCTGATGGGAATATAAACAATTCCTAGCCCTAGTGAATTTTGGCTTACTACTTTCTATAGGTTCTTTTACTGTCCCCATCTTCTTATTCCTATGCATATGAATCTTCTTATATACATTACATATTCGTGTGTGTGTGTGTGTGTGTGTGTGTGTAGATTCAAGGGAATTAGATCACTCTGTATATTTCTATATGAGTTTCTCTCTGTGTGGCTGCTTTCTCTATAACTATGCCTTACAAGCTTTAAATGCCTTGGCCTCTCTGGACTCTGATCGCTATCTCCTCAACTCATAAAGGCTGCAGGGCTTTATCTGGCTTCTCCCTCCCTGCAGGACATGGACAATTAGGTAGAAAGCTGGGGGCAATGGTAGCGCTAACCTCATTTGTTTCTTCACTATTAAAGGTAACTACTTTTCACTATCTTTTGTCTAATATCTGAAAATTACTATTTTATATAGTTAGTCTGCTTGTTTATGTTAGAAGGGAAAATCAAATCCTTTTTACTTATGTTTGGAGGCAGAAGTTTGTCATGCCTTCTTAATTTATTAGCTGGGAGAATTCTAAAAGAGTAACCTCCTTTCATCTTATCCTGCATACAGTCTATATATAAAAGGTTAGATTCTTTAGTAGTTTACAAAATGACACATTTTTTAGAACTGTCCAAAGGAGAGAAATAGGATTTTAAAGTATTATGTATTCATAATAATAGCTTTGATATGTTTTAATATTGTAGTTATTATTATCATGGATATTCACATCACCTCTTCTTTCACCATTGCTAGACTCTTCAGTTTGACTCTTACATCCTTTTGACACAACTTTAATAGTCTTTGAATACTACCTTGCTTTTCTGTTATAACAAAATCCAATGTAGATGCTAAGAGACTCCTTGATTCCTTAATCATATTTCCATGAATTTTATCTAGTCTGGAACTACCTCTATAAGAACAATTTGGAAATGGACAAAACTGGCATCATTATAGATAATTATCCCACATGTTCAGAAAGTAACAGTGCATTACAATCTATCAAGTTCTGAAAAATGGCTGGGATATTACACAAATCAGAGGACATCATTAGGTAATGCAGTTATACAAGTTTGGATAATTCATATATGGATTATTTTTTGGACAAAAGAATTATGCAAGATGGCACTCAAGATAAAACTGAATGGAGATATAACTATGGAGGGTCTGGGAAGAGTGGCAGAAACCTAGTTTGAAGGAATGAAATTAAAAGCTGAGATATATAATGCAAAGGGTATGTTTAAATTGGTGGGTAGATGGGGTGCCTGGATAGCTCATTTGGTTAAAGCATCTGACTTTGGCTCATGTCATGATCTCACGGTTCATGAGTTCAAGTCCCACATCGGGCTCTGTGCTGACAGGTTGGAGCCTGGAGCCTGCTTCAGATTCTGTATCTCTCTCTGTCTGCCATACTCTGCTCATGCTTTGTCTCTGTCTGTCTCTCTTAAAAATAATAAATAAACATAAAGTAAAATGGTGGTTAAAGGCAGAATCTGAGGGTGCCCAAGGCACTGGAGCTCTTGGGAAACCTCATTGTATTCACTGTGGCACCATAATAAATGGATTTGGGTAAAAGAGGCTAACAATGAGTGACATGAAGCTACATTCATCTGATCCATGTTTCTTTTTTATAAATCTACAGCCAACACAGACACAGAACATTCTTCTTTGATAATCAAGGTGTTCTCTGAATGGTGTTAGAATTTTGTCCTTCTAATTTCTCCTTTTATAATGTGCTGTTCAGTCCTTTTATGATAGCACACTCTTTCTTCCGGCAAGTTACCACATAATTATTAAGGTTAAATGGCTAGTACCACAATTTTGTCACATTTCCCTGAATTTATATCTATATAATTGGGCTTTTGGATGCACTTGAAACTCCATCTGAGATTAAGAGTCTCTTTGATGGTGTTGTTGGTAGAGATGATTGTCTCATCATTTCAGTTTGATTCTTTTATTTTTTTTTAAATCAAGGTATAATTGACATATCATTATTTCAGTTTCAAGTGTACAAAATAATGCCATAATATTTGTATATACTGTAAAATGATCAACACAGGAAGTCTAGTTAACATCCATCATCATACATAATTACAGTTTATTTCCTTGTGATGAGACCATTTAAGATCCACTCTCCTAGCTACTTTTGGATATGCAATATAGTATTACTAAGTATAGTTACCATGCTATATACTGCACCCCCATGATTTATTCATTTTGTAACTGAAAATTTGTAACTTTTGGCCCCCTTCACCTGTTTTGTCCACTCCCCAACCCCCCACCACTGGTCTGTGCTCTTTGTCCATGAGCCCATTTTTTTGTTTTGCTTTGTTTTTTCTTTAGATTCCACCTATAAGTGAGGTCACATGGTAGTTTTCTTTTTTGACTGACTTATTTCACTTAGCATAAGGCCCTCAGGGTCCATCCATGTTATCACAAATGACGGGATTTTTTTTTTTTTTTTTACTTACTAATGTTCCTTTGTATGTATATACCACCATTTCTTTATTCTTTTATTGATTGATTGACTCATTTATTCATTCATCAGTGAATTACGTTGCTTACATATCTTGGCTATTGTAAATAATACTACAGTGAACATGGGGGTGCATATATCTTTTCAAATTAGTGTTTTTTATTTTCTTCAGAAAATACCCAGGTGTAGAATTGCTGGGTCCTATGATACTTCTATTTTTGTTTCTTTTAGGAACCTCTGTAATGTTTCAGTTTGATTTTTCCTAATTGCTCTCCATGGTGGTAACTTAAACTTCACATTGGGGATTAACACTTTCTGTTCTATATACCTTCATTATAGATATTTATAGGGTTTCTGAGAGTCAAATAAATATTTATAGGGTATATATTGTTTCAACTTAATTCGCATATAAGCCTAAATGAAATCCATGTTATAAACATCAATTATGTTTTATTGATTTTATTTAATTATAACACTTAGCTTTTTTCATAATTTCCTAATTGTGTTTTGATTTTTATGTTTTACCTTTGCCACATAGGTATACTATATGGTATAATTTCAGTCTCTATATTTTATTTCTTCTCAGTATTAGAAAATTAATTGAAAAAGGAAAGCTAACGGAGCTAAGAAGGCATTTTATGTGGTTTTTTTTCCCTGTATTAATTTTCTTTTCGGCTATTATGTTGCTTGATACTTCAAGGGTTCTTCAATAAACAGGGAATGATTATAAAGTAAGCCCATTTAATAACATGACTTTAAAATTCTGAGCCAAAGGTTGACTCCCCTTATTTTTAGCCATATTTTTGTTATTATATTACATTACTACATTTCCATTTTTGAATATATGACTTTTCCTCCCATTTATGCTTTCCTTTGAGGATAGAAGTCTTATTTCAGTTATAACAATTTAGATACATTGAATGCTTACTCATGGTACATTTTATGGTAAACATTTATGAAGATTATTTAATTCTTGCAGCAACCTCATAAAGATAGGTATTTTTATGATACTTACTTAACAGATATGAACATTTAGGATTAAAGCAGTCATGTAGCTTTCTCAAAAATACACATTGATGTCAAACCTGGGCTGTCTGATATCAAAATTCATAATGTTATTGACTATATTTGTGATAGAAATATTAGTGGGAGTGATAATACTTGTATTTAAGCACTTATGGATTAAGTGTATAGATAGATAAGTGGGTAAATAGAGACGTATTTAGATATAGAGAGCAAGAGAGAGAGAGAGAAAGATTAAGAGAGAGAGATTATGATATTGCTTTTAAATGAGTCTTGGAAATTGCTGTTTGTAACATTTACTTGGGGCACCACATCAGTCTCCGATTTATGAGTTCAGATACATGACCTTATCTCCCATTTGATTATATTTTTCTTTGAGGATAGGAGTCTTATTTTAATTATAACAATTTAGGTCCATGCTGCTTCTTACTTTTAAAATTTCATTGAAAGTTGCTTGTAATGCTGAGGAAAGCCTGATGCCCATAGATAGTGAAATCCTCTATTTTCACAGGGAGATTGTATTTAAAAAAAATAAATATACCAGTGAATTTGTAAAAAAAATGAAATGATGTCATTTCTTTTAAATCATGGCTAATCTGGAAAATTGTTATATAACCATACCTTTTTAACATTCAGTTTTTATATATCATCTATCATATTAACATAAACATAAAAAGCAGTCTAGAAAGATATATAGTAGGTTATTAACAGGGCTTTTTGCTAAGTGGAGGGACTATGGATGTTTTCATTTTATTTTCTTTTTTTTCCCTAAGTAAATATAATGGATATATATTGATGTGGTTGTAGGAAGAAAAGACAATAGAATTTAATCTTTATTTTATTTAATTTGTTTCTTTTTAAGTTTTAATATTTACTTTGAGAGAGAGTCAGTACAAGGTTGGGAGGAGGAGCAGAGAGAAGAGACAGAATCCCAAGCAGGCTCCATGCCACCAATGCACAGCCCCATGCGGCTCGAACTCAACTGTGAGATCCTGACCTGAGCGGAGATCAGGAGTCATAAATCAGCTGTGGCATCCAGGTGCCCAAAAGTTATTCTTTATTTTAAAGTACCATCAACATTAAACATGATCCTTCCCTCTGGCAGAGAAATTTAGGGCTGATGCTATAGAGATCATGGTTGGGACTGGGACCATTTGGTGAGTGCAGTACTTGCTTAGGTGCAAGCGTTAGAAGCCAAAAAACTCAGTAATGAAGATAATGCTATATATATTTTTCACACACCACACACACACACACATATATAATGGAAGTATAGTTGACACACAGCGCTACATGAGTTCAGGAGTACAGCATAGTGATTCAACAAGTCTGTGTTTTCTGCTACTCTCACCACTAGCATAGTTACCCAGAGATAATATTAAAAAAAATCAAAATCAACACAAAAGACTGCAATGAACAAAATACCAATATTTTAAATAAAGACAGGCTCACACAGGGCTGGCATTAGGGTGAGGGGAGTGAGTTGAATTGTGCAGTTGTGGTATGGGACCCTGTGTTTATCATGCATGTTTATCTCAGAGTTTTTTTTGTGGATTGTGTTTCTTTAGGGCAAGAAAATTATACGGTTAACTCTCCAGGAATCGTTCTTGGGCTGGACATGGCTCTACAATGTTTATTAATGTACCAAAAATAATATTCACTGAGTTTCCTGTAGTGTGGCCGTTGGAAGACTGAAGGTGTTTCAGAAACTGACTGTGGTGTAATGGACTTGGCTGGTTATTTCTTAGTGTATATAAAATACTGTTCCTCAAGCATTTTCTCATGAGCAAACCACTTTATAATAGCTTTGTACAAAATCGTTTTTTGTGAAAGGAGAGTAAGGGTACTAAAAAAAGCATTCTGAAAGAGATACACGTGACTGAGCAGTGCTTGTTGAAGTGGTCTTCAGGGAGTTCATGTTTTGTCTGTCTTTTTAGTGCTTTTAAATGGAGATGACGAAATAGACCCCTTTCCCCATATTCTGAGGTAAACCTATTTAGTAGTTTTTGAGCAGCAGAGGATTCTAATCTTTAAGGAGAAATCCATATGGTGCTCCTGTAGAAGCTTCTTTCTGATGCAAAGAAAAGAACCCTAAATGGCTAGAATTTTCATTTGGACGAAAGACAGGTGGAGGAAAAAAGTCATGAAAGAAGGTGAGGATTCATGTTTCAAGGATAATCTTTAGATTCAATTTTAACATCAGAACTGTATGAAAATGTCCCCAGTCACATCAGCATAGAGGTATCTATCTTCTTGAACAGGTGTAGCTTATTTAGAGGTCGTCATTTTCCTTCTTTTTATTCAGAGTTTATTCTTTTCTGACCAGAACACAAAAAATGACATTTCCCCTGATGTTATTTGACACTACATGAGAAAAACTACAAAGTGAAAAATACTACAACTTCCCCCCGCTAAATAACAACAAAAAGTTTTTGATTAAGATATGTACACAACCTAAGCGTCCATCAGTATATGGATGAATAGATAAAGATGTTATATATACATACAATGGAGTACTCCTCAGCCACAAAAAAGAAGGAAGTCTTGAAATTTATGACAGCATGTAGAGACTGTGAGAGCGCTATAATAAGTGAAAATGTCAGACAAAGAAAAATACTGTATGATTTTACTTGTAGGTGAAATCTATAAAGCAAAACAAATGGCCAAACAAAATAAAATAAAACTCATAGATGCGGGAACAGAAGGGGGTGTTATCAGAGGGGAAGGAGGTTGAGGGGTGGGTAAAAAGGGTGAAGGGGGTCAATGGTATGGTGATGGATGGTAACCAGACCTATTATGGTGATCACTTTGTAATGCATGCAAATATGTTGTATGTCTGCAACTAACAAAATGTTATATACCAGTTGTACCTCAGTTAAAAAAGAGTTTTTGGTTAGAAATCCCTTTTCTATAATAAAATGAAAACCTGGATTTATTTAATAATAATTTTTACAACTCATTATGTTCGTGATAATCTCTCAGCAGCATGAGACTGCCAGTTTAGTAATTCAAAGGTTGTTTCTATTAATTAGTTTTACAACTGGATGGCTTGACTCTCTTGCTGCCATATGAAAACTAGCAGAGATGAATATGTTGTGCCTAACAAAATAAATAACTCTGCTGAATATGAAAAAGGGACTCAATTTGTCTTCTCTGTTTTCAGTGGCAGATGCGAGATGACAGCTAAATGAGTGATCAGTTCATTTAAGAGGAAAATGTATATCAATATTGCCAACCACTGCCATCGAATACACATACATAATTTGATAGGCTGGCATACTTCTGTAGGCAAGCGGTATAAATGCCACTAAAATTATGGTAATCTTGATCTATGGTGAGAAACTTTGAGCCTTTGATCATTCATTTATCTAAGTACTGGAGAGATTTACAAATAACTTCTGGGGAGAGTTTGGGCCTTGTTTTTGGACACTTTCTTACCCACCTTCTATTCAGGATCTCTTTGGCAGGGTCTTCAACCGTCCTTAGGCCAGTGACTGTTAAAACCACAAAGAAGGCATCACTTCCCGGTCCTTTTAGCCACTGTGAACACACTCTCTCCTGTTCAACTTTCATTTACCCTGTACGGATTTATTGAAAGCTTATGTCGTGTCAGGATCTACACAGGGGGCTAAGGCCATGTGAGTGAACAAACGACTGTCAAATCTCATTTGAAAGAAAAGAAATTTTATAGGAAAACACAGACTGTGTATTCTTCGATAACAGTGATTCCAAGTCTTTTTCTGGAGTCACAAACTCCTCTGAGAAACTGATAAATCTACATAGGCATTGTTCCCTGAAAAATTTAGATATGTACAAATTAACTGAATTTTGCATTCACTTTTTTGTACATAATTTTTCAGTGAGGGTGGGGATGCCAACATATGGACTCCAGTTCAGGAAACGCTGCTGTAGCTGTTCTCTCTCCTATCCATCTATGCAGGGGCAGACCACTGGGCATTTAGGCCACTTCTTGTCTTCTTGTGGAATTCTTTGTTTTTTTTTTTTTATCTTATTTTTAAAAACCTAAAAAATTTTCCAGTTTTATTGACATAGAACTCACATACAGCACTGTGTAAGTTTAAGGTGTGCTGCATAAGGGTTTGACTGACATGTATTGTGAAATGATTACTGTAGCAGGTTTAGTTAACACCCATCATCTCATACATATGCAATAAAAAGAGAACATAAAACAAAAATTCTTGGGGCGCCTGGGTGGCTCAGTTGGTTGAGTATCTCGCTTTGGATCAGGTCATGATCTATCTCATGGTTCGAGGGTTTGAGTCCCACGTCGGGCTCTGTGCTGACAGCTCAGAGCCTGCAGCCTGTCTTTGGATTCTGTGTCTCCCTCTCTTTCTGACCCTCCCTTGCTCACGCTCTCTCTCTCTCTCAAAAATAAATAAAACATTTTAAAAAATTCTTTTTCCTTATGATGAGAATTCTTCGGAATTTCTTTCGTAACAGTGTTCCTATATAGCCTACAGCAGTGTTAGCTACAGTCACCATGTTGTACATTATATCCCTAGTACTTATTTATCTTATAAATGAAAATTTGTACCTTTTGACCTCCTTCCTCCAATTAATTTCCCCTCCCCCATTCCCTACCTTTGGTAACCACAAGTCTGATCTTTTCTATGAGTTTTGTCTTTTTTAGATTCCACATATAAGTGAGATCATGTATATTTGCTCTCTCTGACTTCTTTCATGTAGCATAATGTTCTCAATGTCCATCCACATTGTTGCAAATGGCAGGATCTTCTTGGTTTTTTTTGTTTTAAATGACTGAATTCTTTATATTTGAGCTACTCTATAATGTTGTGTTACATATGGAATACCATACCTCAGATGGACACTGACAACCCACACTGTGAAATTGATATTATGCCTGTTGGGCAGCTGTCTCTGAACACTTTGCTCACTGTAGTTAAACTGTTGTTTTATTTGGAGCACAGGATACATGTTTCTTCAGAACTAGTGCTACAAACATTTGCTTTTTGGGCAACTGGACTGATTTGTAATTACAGACATGGTGAATAAAAGCCCTTAGGCTTACAGAAACTACTAAAATAACCCATTCATGTAAGTGATGAAATAGCCATCTGTCTGTCTTCTCCCTAGCAGAGCACTGGATATCTTCATTGCATGTTGGACCCTAGAGCCTAGACACTCAATGGAAGAGAGAATGTCCTGAGTTGTGTCCAGGGCTCCTGATGACTAGCAATAGATCCATCAGTCGGCATTGTACTAGTGTCTCTATTGTCACAATGCTTTGGTTAAAAATAATGTTATCTTTTTATAGAAGAGACGTGGTTGGCACTGTTACTTTTGCTTTTAGAAAACCATAACAGTGAAAAGTCATTGTGTGTGTGTGCACACCCGTGCACGCAATATATCAAATAGTAAATTAAGATCTAAAATCCAACAATTCAGGGTTCTTAACTCTGGCTGCACCTGGGTGAAATTACCACATAGCTTGTTAAACATACACAGGCCTCGGCCCCACATCCAGGAGATTCTGATGTGCATCTAGGGTTGAGAACCACTGTTTGGGTTAGCTGAGGATCCTGTCCAAAAGCCACTTCAGGAATATATTGATTTATTTTATATAAAAGAAGATCCTTGCTATTCCATATATCTGTAATAAGTGGTTATTCACTGACCATGGAAAAAGGTCTTGAAAATATTTTAGCCTATATGTATGAGAGAGAAGAGAGGAATAGCTTGGTATGGTGGGAATATCATAGGATTTGAACCTGAGTTTAATTAATATTCAAATCTCCTTCTACCTAGCTAAGTAATCTTAGGCCCCTGTGAATTCAGCTACTTTTTCTGCAAACTGAAAATATTAGGACCTCAGTTACCGAGTATGACTGTCAAATGGGGTATTTTTGTCACCTATAAAGCACTCTGCTGACATACAGAGAAGAAGTCCGTGTGAAGACAGAGGCAGAGCCTGGAGCCATGCTGTCACAAGCCAGAGAATGCCAGGAGTCACAGCACAGCTGCAAGAGGCAAGGGAAGGGCTTTCTCCTCTGGAGCCCGGCCCTGGAATGCCTTGATCTGGGGCTTCTGATATCCAGAATTGTAGAGAATACGTTTCTGTTGTTTAAAGACACCTGGTTTGTGGCAGTCCTAGGAAATAAACACACAGCTTAGTAGGAGAGCATATGGGAAAAACGGCAGTCAGTGCAGGCTGGCTGTTCCTGAAGGGCAGGCTGCTTTGGGGTCTCACCCTTACTTCTCCCAGTTTCTTCTTTTTCTTTGTTTTTGGATTCAGAGTTTTCCACCTGATTCCCATGGGAGCAGGTGCGGCCACTCTTATGTTGCTGTTGTGGTTGGCGGAAACCTACAATGAGGGAGGAGGCACAGGCACCGTGTGTAGGATTCATCTCTGAGGATGAAATCACTTGAACCATGAATTTAAAAACACACGCATGAGAACTAACAAGTGCTGGTGAAGGTTGTTCTGTGATTAACTGTAAAAATAAATAAGGTCTGTTTGCCATTGGGAGTATCATTGGCACACAAAGAATTAATATAATAATGTGCTTAAAAAGTGTCTTGTAATCGTGTTTGCACTATTGATTTGCTTAGTAAATTATTTTGTAAAGATGGTCCAAACTTCAGTCCCAAACTGGTTAACTTATGGGAGTCTCATTTAGTTGATTCTAAATTGTTGACATTTTACTGTACACAAATGCAAATCACATATTTGCTTATCTGCTTGCAGTCAACTTTATTGTAGGTCATATGAAAGAATAAATTAAGAGAAAATGCCTTGGGACAAAGAATTATGTGCTTATATATACTGATATGTGGCTAAACTGAAGAGTCATTTTTGCTAACCTGAAATTTTTAAATCCTTTTTTATCTTTAGGGGAAATGTATAGCTCTAGTTACTAATTGGAATTCTCCTTACTATATATTTTTTAACTTACTATAATTTTTAACTTAAATTTAAGTTACTCTGTTTTAGATGTGTTCCACATTTAAGTGATTACATTTTTTAAGAAGCAGACATAATCCTAAATAAATAATCAGAACATCCCTGGAAGACTGAGGTCTTCTGTTTTACTGTGACATTCTGTGAATGGCTATAACATTTAGGGGCTATCTCTAAAATGCAAATAATCCCTTGGGCAGTAAGTCCTTTCATCCGTAGGGAAAGGGAATTCTGAAGCTCTTTCTCATATTTATACAGAACTTTTAATGTCTTTTTGTAAGGGCAAAAGTCTAAATGAGTTCCTAATAGCTTTATTATTATCATTACCTTTTAAATATATTACAACAATTCCTCTTTGCTTTTTTTAGTAAGGCAGTTTTTGTCATCATCTGCCTTCTTTTATTTTGTTGTCCTTGGAATTCCACTGCTTTTTTTAACACATGGCAACTTTTTTTTTTTTAGTTTGTTCCTTCCTGAATTTAAAACTGAGCTCTATGAATTAAGATTGTTCATATAGTGGGTAATAGGTGGATGGTAGATAGATAGAAAAAGATGCATTGGGATAGGATTTCTTTTTTGATGATATAAGAGGTTTTTGGGGGGAGGGATCTTTTTTCCCCACTGAATCAGGTAATTTAATCTCTATTATGAGAGTTGCCCATTAGCCGCTCTGTTTACTTTATGGATTCAATTCGGTAAGAGATAGCATGTAGCAGAGCTACCTGACTGAATGTGCTTTATGAAATATGGACTCAGCTGTATTTTAGCTGAGCTGTAGCATGTGGATCAAGGTCCATTAATCAATCTGGAAAATATGAATTAAGCCTCAGACTTGTCACTTTGTTTAAATCAACAATACAAGATGAGGCTTAAATATGCAGAGGTTTGTAGCTGGTGAGAGATTGTGAGACAAATGTCTTGAATCATTTGAAGTTGAAGATCACCAGAGAACCAAGGAGTGACAGAGTAGATTAAAGGCTGGCTTTAGCAGAAGTCCCGGGGAGATGAGAAAATTTGATTTCTACAGATTTCTGGAAACAAGATTTTGAATAGTTATGAAAGAAAGTTATAGCTTTCTTTTAGTTTTATATAGTTACATTACAATGTAAGAGTTCTTGAAAAGTCTTCTAAAGCAACAAGTACCCTGAGCATGTTTTTTTTTTTTTCAGTGAGGCCTAAAGAAAGACTCAATTGACCTTAATAAAAACTCTATAGAGAAAAACTATAGGATTATAGGAGGTAAGGGAGTGACTTGATTCTGCCAGATGCCAAGGTCTTGCTTGGCAGCCGGTGGGTCAGATCTAAGAAAATGCCTCAGGCTGCAGTGAGGTAGATGGTCTTTAGATGCAAAGAGTCAGAGTAGCTTAATAGCTATAGTTATGTTCCAGACAGGCCAGACTGCTTATGGGGATTCCATCATCTGTGGTATTGTTCATTCTTCTCTTCAGTCTTCCGTGGTCCATAGGAGTGATTCTCAAAGTATAATTGCTAGATCAGCAGCATGACCACAATTTGGGAATTTGTTAAAAATGCAGATTCTTGGGCCTCACCTCATAGCTACTGAATCTGAAACTCTGGGGTGGACCCAGCAATCTGTGTTTTAACAAGCCCTTCAGGAAATAATGATCCATGCTAGTTTGAGACCCATGGATCTTAACTATCCTCTCTGCCTAATTTACTTTTTTTTTTTTTAATTTTTTTGATGTTTTATTTATTATTGAGACAGAGAGAAACAGAGCATGAATGGGGGACGGTCAGAGATAGAGGGAGACACAGAATCTGAAGCAGGCTCCAGGCTCTGAGCTGTCAGCACAGAGCCTGATGCAGGGCTTGAACCCACGAACCCCGAGATCGTGACCTGAGCCAAAATCGGCCACTTAACCGACTGAGCCGCCCAGGCACCCCCTAATTTATTTTCAAGACTTGATAAGATCTCTCACTTTTCTTAGAAGACATTATGCATATCTTATACAGCATGCATTATACAGCATCTAACAAAATACCTTGTGCATAAAAAGCATTTGATAAATAGTTGTCCTGTGAATGCTCAGTACTTCTGCAGAGTTTTTGAAAGAAAGGAGAATGTCTTAGTCCTACTGTCTAGCACACTCCTTGCCAGCATACCTCTAATTGCCTCTGTCTACCACTAGAAATGCTCTAGTGTTTGTGTGTGCAAAATGATAGGTGTTCTACAAACAGTAGTAAAATAAAACCTGCCACAAGTAGAATTTGGCAGCCACCTAAAAAACGGTTACACTACAGTGTGTGCAAGCAATGTGTTTGTAAAGAGCTTTCTTCCAGAATTTCTCACGGTAGAATCAATCATAATTATTTGAGATCCTTTTCCTCATGTATATCTTTGTTTCTCTCTGATCACATGTTCCAAATTTTGATACAGAAAATACATCGACTATAGTTATAATGAAGTTAATGAAAGAAGATATGTAGAGAAATAAGGATTTTGATATAATCAAATCTGTAAACTGAAGACAAGACTTAAACCATTCAGGTGTTTTGGCTTGGATAGGGGTGGGACAGTAGATTTATAGTTTGTAGGGCTGTGGATTTGATCAGCTTAATAATAGTTGTTTAAGGTAAAGTCAAGTGTGGTTGGGTAGTAAGAGTCTGGGTTGCAGTCCCAACATTTCCATGTACTTGGTATATAAACTTTAACTTATTTATTTTCTCTGACCCACCTATAAAATAAAAATATTAACATTCAGGTCAGGCTCTAAGAATTTTCTAATATTTGACCTTTTTGACCCACGAAAATGGAAATTTCACATAACTCCAACCAATATCTGCCTCAAAGAATTGTCTTGAGGATTTAGTGAAGTCAATATGTAGAGTTCCTGGTACATAGTGGGTATTCAATAAATATTAGATCTAGTCTCCTCATATGAAAGTGACTGGCACCCAGTGTTCCATAGATATCTTTGAATCAAATAATCACAAGAGATAGCCATCTTCACTCTCTAAACATAAAGCTAATCTTTGATATTCTCACTTTAATGGTCACTTCCATGCTAAGTAACTGTCTCCGTCCTGATTACTAAATTATTTTCCAGAATATTGATAGTTTGGAAGGGGCCTATTTTTTAATCCAATATTTACCACTTTTGTGGGCATTAAAAATGTAATATTTTTATGCACATTTTCATTATTTAAAGTATTCATAATTTAGGGTTGGTACTTGTCTTGAAATGGATTTTGAATTGCATAAAACACTTCTATTGTGCTTTGGTTTAAGAAGGGAGAAAAACAACTTAAGGCAGTCAGCCTTTGGTATATTAAAAAACATTATTCATGCTTTCATTTAGGCTCCCCTGCATATCACAGGCCTGAGAAATGACTCGAGACTGGCTTTACCTCCTCAGTAACAGTTGTGTTTCCGTTGTGGAGCATCTTTGAGTCAGGGGATTGTCAAATGTATGTCAGTGGGGTACATTCCACATTGATTGAAATTTGGTCTCCAAATATCAGCAAATAATGAATAGTCAGTTTTCAAGGAGAAGGCAAGAAGTAGTGATAATGTTATATAGCAAACAATATCAAAATGTAGGACTAGTTGCTCGTTTAGAAACGAAAGCACATGGGTGCCTGGGTGACTCAGTTAAGCATCCGACTTCGGTTCAGGTCATGATCTTGCAGTTCGTGGGTTCGAGCCCTGCATCAGGTTCTCTGCTGCTAGCTCACAGCCTGGAGCCTGCTTCAGAGTCTGTGTCTCCTTTCCTTCTCTCTCTGCCTCTCCCTTGTTCGCACTCTGTCTCTCGCTGTCTCAAAAATAAACATTTAAAAAATTTAAAAAGAAAAGAAAGCACAAGAAGAATTTGACCTGTTGCAGGTTTTTGTTCTCAAAAAAAAAAAAAAAAAAGAAAGAAAGAGTCATTGTAGCATTATTATCCTTGGGTGTCAGCATTGACCAGGAATTCTAGAAAAGCTTTCCATCTTTAATCTTTATCTTGGAGTCAGGGTTGTGTTAGATTTTCCATAGCTCAGAGACAACACCCAGTGCTGGGTCAAAAATAAGTAACTTCTTATTGTTGCCAGCAAAAACCATCCAGATTGTGTCGCACCTGCCATTTGCTTAAGCAGTGGTTCTGAAAACTGATTCTGTCTTTTCTTTTTTTCCTTCCAACATAAAGGAAACATAGCCAACATAAAATATTGTTGTCAAAGGAGGAATATATGTAGTGTCCTCGTGCCTATTTCTTTTCTGATTCATCCTTCTTTCCCAAATGGAAGTTATAAAAAGTTTCTGTGATTGGGAAGCATGGCATCTTGGAATGTCATAGTCTTTCATTTTGAAAAATTTGTTTTGCTTCCAACCAGAAGAAGGTAGAAGGCACAGGTATGTTAGAAAGAACATAAAACCAAGAAGCTTCACTGATTCCAATTGATTTCACTGGTAAAATAAGGGGGTTTGGACTATCTTATGAATATATGAATAAATATTTCATGAAAACTTTGCTTGCTCCAACAGTTCATATTAAAATATAACTCTGTTGTAAAGGAAAGAGAAACATTGCTCTTCTCAATGAACTTTCTTGCTGTGACTCTGGAGACATCACTTTTTTTTTTTTGTAGCAGCCAAGGATGCTCTCACCATAAAATGTTTACAACCTGACTCTAACCAAGAAACATGAGTAGAAGGAGCACTAGATTTTATGTTCCTTTTGTACCCTCAATATCTGATACATAAAAAAGTGTAAAACATAAACAAATTTTTGCAGAATAAATTTTTGCTGAAGGGAAGTCAGAAAATCCGTGTCCTATCGTTGGAATGAACTAACTGTGAAATTGTAGCCAGGTCATTAGAGCTCTGTGGGCTCTGTGGTGAGGGGGCGGTTTCAGGTGACCACTAAGATCTTTCCTAGCTTTAAGGTTCTGTGAACCTGGATTCCAAAACAAATTGCTCTCTGAAAGCACTGTTCATACTTTTCAGAGACTTATGTTTTGAACATTTGTGGAACAGAAAACAGTTGCCTTTAAGTATGAAAGTTTAAAATGGTTGCAATAAGAGTACCAATAACGTTAATTAGATTAACCAACTCTTCCCTGGAATCTCACAGGACAGGAGCACTTTGTACCTTCGTTTCCTTTTTGAGGAGCAGACCTGGTGCAGGGAAAGGAGAAAGAAAAGTAGGAAGAAGGGGTAAAAGGTAGTGATGTTGAGCAGCTGATGGCAGCTGGAAAGACTAAGTGTGAGGGCAGACCCTGGACCAGGGGGGACAAGAGGTCAGAGAGAAGAGCAGGATACCTCTGCTGGCTTTGGCCAAAGACAAAGGCCTAGAGCCATGCACCACACATACCCATTGGCTGGTTACTTTTTCCTGTAGGTTGGTAGCCACTCATTCTTAGCAGTCATGGTCTGGTTGTTTATGCTTTCTCTGTTTGAGTCTCAGGTCTTTGGGAGAGTTTTCAGTTCTTTATGTTTCATTGTCTTCATCTTTAAATGGATAATAATAATGGGGATTGCATGCCAATCCACGCAAAAATATGTGTGCAATGCATGCAACTTATTAATATTAATAATCATTGATACATTAGCTATTAGTTTTACTATGACTACTGCTACCATTCATTAGAAGAGATAGACCGGCTCACTGCCTAAAAGGGAAATAAGAGAAGTGCTAAGAAGATCATTCCTGCTATGATCACTGAAAACCTCCTTTACTCCCTCTCTAAAAATAAAACACTCTCCTCTCATGTAACTTTAATTCCATTTTTATAGTAACTCATTCTCTTGGGCAAAGCATTGCCCTCTTACTGTGGTTCTCTCTTAAAGTGGAAATATTCACTGAGGTCCCTAAGATCTTATTATGGGACAACATCTAGAATTTCTGTACTGTATGACAGGAGAGAGAGATGAGAGGGAGAGACAGAATGGGTTAGAGTCATAAAGGGAAAAGGGCTTGGTTCTAAAAGGGTAAAGAGAAGGTGGAGGTTAGTGGGAAGACTAAGAGGAAAACAGGAATCATGGACAGGTCCCCCCTGTTTCGGAGTTCTGTCCAGCAGCGTGTGCTATATTCACCAATTGTGAAAATTTACATACAGGATCATTTGTTGTTTGACACTGATATCCTGGGGGCTTAGAATTTTTATACCTAAAATTGAATCTTCATCTATAGCATCGCTATATTTGCAAAATTCTGCAAAATATATTTTGGTGATATATCCAGTCTTCTGCTATTTCTCATTTATGTTTAACCGAGACACAGTAGGGGTTGTTGGATATGATTCTAATGGTAAAACAAGCTATAAAAGATAAAAGAGATGGAGACTAAAACATCATTCAGAAGCTCTGGAAGATCATATGACTATAGGATCCTGCAGAATTAAGAGAACTCTTGAGAATGTTTAGTTCTAGTCGGGAATTATAGAAACATGGATACTGGCAAAGAAAGAAGCTATGTAGAATATTTAGGAAGGTGAGATCAGAATAGAAAGTCTCTATATGAGAAAATGAATTAAATTTAAAATTGATTAAAATCAGTCCATGCATTCTGGAGCTACATACAACCACTAGCAATTTAAAAGCCAGCCTTTAGTGGAGAGGATGGTCATTTATCTCCCCTCTTTTAGCATGACCTTCACATTCAAGAAAGCATAGGTTGTTCCTTTTGTTAAACTCTTCATGGATTCCTCATACAGCTCTAAGTCCACTTCCCCCAGGAGACTTTTCTTCATTCCTCTGTACATGGGTATTCCTCTTCCTTTTGATTCTCTTAAGCCCTTCCTGTTGGGGCCATTCCATGGATGCTGACTCTGTAAATCTATACCTGTCATTCTTGTATATAACTTATCTTCTCATAAATATTACAAAGTATTTGAGAGGACAAATTACATCTGTGTACCCCATATATTGTCCATTTCATGTGATGGGGACAACATACATACTCAAGTAATACTTGTGGTTGAGTAATCCAGTTCTGACAGGGAAGAAAATTTATGATTATGAACCCAGTTTAAAAGTAATGTGTCTGTCTGGAATTGGTGGTTTGAAAGTAAGGAATGCCTCCATATTGACCAAATAATTGCTAGTGATTAAGTTCAAGTATATCAGTGAAAAAATTTCATTTTAAGAAAAAGTCAATAAGATAATATTAGAGTCCATTGGTTTATTCATCGTAATTGTACTTGCAGTGTTTATTCCACTTTCTTTTAACTAAAGAATTCTATTAATGTCAATGTATTAATGTCAAAATACAAAAAAATGATAGACATGATTATTTTTAAGGGACATTTTTATAAAAATATATTTGTGAAAATTCTCAAAATTCTAAGCAAATGCTTTTAGATTTAAAACAATTTATGACTCTTTCTCTTAAAACTTGACTTTCTTTCACACAATCCAGGGGTGTTTTCTGATTATTTATTGTAGGTTGGTGTCTAATATTCCCCTAAATGTCCTAGAATTGGAAAGCTGGTTTTAAACAAGTATCATAAGTAGCAGGCAAGTTATTGCAGCCAAGGGAAGGTGCACCAAATTAGGGGAATCGAATTGTGTGTGTAGTCTGGACCATTCTGCACAGATGGTGCCTGCCTGGGGCCCTGATGTGGCGCTATTTACTCCATTTCTAAGTAAAACTTAGGGAAGGACTCTTACCCTAAGGGTGGGATTAACATTCTGACTTTAAACAGAGGGAAGAGCCCGAGGCCCACCTACTCCCCAGCAGCACAGCTGGGCAAACAGATTTGGCTTTATACATGTAATTGACCTCATGGAGGGGGCAACATGGACACTTTTTCCCCTGACCTCACCATTTTGCCTTTTCCTAAAGGACTTATGAAATATAAGATTCTTAGGTAGCAACAACTACAAGAGTAAATATCTAGTGGAGGAGAAATACAGCATACCTGTAAAGTGTGAGGCTTTTTTCCTTTTCTATTTTGATGGAAATTTTGTATTGGACTATATAAAACAAATTACATGCTGATTTGTACTTTAAAATTTATAAAACTTACTTCATATACCTTTGAAACATTATTTTCCTTTTTTAAAAAATTTTTTAAATGTTTTATTTATTTTTGATACAGAGAGAGACAGAGCATGAGAGGGGGAGGGGGAGAGAGAGAAGGAGACACAGAACTGGAAGCAGGCTCTGGGCTCTGAGCTAGCTGTCCGCACAGAGCCTGACGCGGGACTCGAACACACGAACGTGAGATCTGACCTGAGCCAAAGTCGGAGGCTTAACCGAATGAGCCACCCAGGCGCCCCAAAACATTACCTTCCCGTGGGGATGACATTTCAGTTGATTCTAACTCTAAATTTATTGTGACCTTCAATTAATTATAGTACTTCTCCTTCCACCCATTTGTATTTAAGTGTTCTCCCACTATAACAGCATTATTGCACTTTTCCTTTTTTTATTATTTTTTTTTAACAGTCTTATTTTTGATAGAAAGACAGAGAGCAATCGGGGAAGGGGTAGAGAGAGAGGGAAACACAGAATCTAAAGCAGGCTCTAGGCTCTGAGCTGTCAGCCCAGAGCCCCATGTGGGGCTCAAACTCACGAACTGTGAGATCATGACCTGAGCCAAAGTTGAGGTTGGCTGCTGAACTGACTGAGCTATGCATGTGCCCCTCTACTGTACTTTTTGAAAGCATCCAAATCAGAGTAGGAGAAGGAGTTCTATCTCCTACAGTTGTTCAGTGAGCCTCTAGCACTTATTCACCATGTCCCCAGCTTTACTGAGATATAATTGACATATAATGTATAAGTTTTAAGTGTAAAACATGATGATTTGATATATGAATATATTGCAAAATGATTACCACAATAAAGCTAGTTATTGCAGCATTTTTCCAATAGCCAAGATTTGGAAATAACCTAAGTATTCACTAATGAATGAATGAATTTAAAAGAGGTGTAAACACACACACACACACACACGCACGCACACACGTATATTGTTGAGCCATAAGAAAGAAGGACATATTGTTGAGCTATAAGAAAGAAGGACATTCTGGGGCACCTGGGTGACTCGGTTGGTTGAACATCTGACTTCAGCTCAGGTCATGCTTGTGTTTGTGAGTTTGAGCCCCACATCTGGCTCACTGCTGTCGGCAAGTCAGTGCAGAGCCCACTTCAGATTCTCTGTCGTCCTCTCTCTGCTCCTCCCCTGCTAG
The DNA here is from genome assembly GCA_004023845.1 of Helogale parvula. NCBI lineage: Eukaryota > Metazoa > Chordata > Mammalia > Carnivora > Herpestidae > Helogale > Helogale parvula. Next base: position 28,767 of record PJEM01011647.1, on the reverse strand, counting down.
CTCTCAAGACCTCACAGTCCAGCCAGGGACATCAGCAGAAAAGATTTAACCATTTTATGGTAACAAAGTAGGAATTCTAAAGAGATTCCTCCTTATAAAGATCTGAGATTCTTTATGTTGCGATCCCTCTGTTGTTTTTATTTGTTTGTTTGTTTTAAGTGAACTAAATGTACCACAGTGTATTTTTCCATTCACCTACTGAAGGGCATCTTGGCTGCTTCCAAGTTTTGGTAATTAGGAATAAAGCTGCTGTAAACATCTGTGTACAGGTTTTTATGTGTACACAAGTTTTCAGCTTTTTTGGATAACTCCCAAGCAATGTGAATGCTAGACGGTATGGTAAAGTTTGTTTAGTTTTGTAAGAAACAGTCTTCTTCCAACATGTCTGTACAGTTTTGCATTTCCATCAGCAATGAATGAGAATTTCTGTTGTATCACATTCTCTCCAGTGTTTTCTGCTGTCAGTGCTTTGGATTTTGGGAGGAAAAGAGGGGGGAAAGAGGGAAATTTTAATGGCAGAATCAAGAGGATTTACTGGTAGATTAGATGCGAGGTGTGAGGAGTCAAAGATAACTGCAATATATTTTTTTTTCCCCTGAGGAGACGGAAGGATAGAATTGTACGTAGTAAAATGGAAAACTGTTGGAAACAGGTGGTTTTGGGAGAAGGCCAAGAGTTTGCCTTTGGATGGATTGAATTTGAAACCCTGGGTAGATATCTAATGACATATTGAGAAACAGGGTAGGCCATGTTGATGTGGCACTCAGGGAAGAGATCTAGGACAGATATAAATTTGGGAGTCATTGTTCTTGTGAACAGTATTTGATGTCATAAGACTGGATGATATCACTAATAGAGTGAGTGTAGATAGAATCAAGATGCTTAAAAAGCCTAGGACATCCCACTGGACAGTAGTTGGGATCATTTGCAAGAAATACCAAAGGAGATTTTGAAGAAGTGGCCGTGGATATAGGGGGAAAGCTAAGAATGTGTGAGTTCTAGAACCAAGTGAAGAAAATGTCTCTCAGAGAAGGGGGTAATCAATAATGTCAAACTCATAATAATTCAGGAAAGATGAGAACTGAGAATGGCAGATTGGATTTAGCAACATGGGGGTCAACATGGTGGGGATAAAAGTATGATTCGGAATGAGTCCAAGAGAGACTAAGAGGAGATGAATTGGAAACAGCAAGTATACACACCTCCTTTGAGGTATTTTCTGAAAAGGGTAGAAGAGTAATGAAATGGTAGCTAGAGGAGGAAGTGGTATGAGAGATGGGGATGGGGAGAATGTCTATTTTAGATGAAGAAATAATGGTGTTTGTCTACAAATGGAAATGAAAAAGTAGAGAGTAAAGACTTGATAGTGCAGGAGAAAGAGGAAAGAATTCACAGAGAAATGCCCTTGAGTAGGTAAGAGGGGATGGGATTGAGTGTACCAGTGAAAGATTAGCTTTGATTCAAGTAGGCACAGTCCATTTATAAAGCTACCAGAAGGAAAGGTAGGGCTAGAAGCAATGGTTGAGTATACATGTTAGATTCTCTTCTGATCACTTCTGTTTTCTCAATAGAACCCAATGGTATCTAACCTTATTATCTGGTGAGAGCAAGGAAGGGAGAGGAGGTGTTAGAGATTTGAGAAGTAGGAGGAGGTATATAATAATCTAGAAGGGTTGGAAAGTGACTGTTTTGGGGAAATGCAGTAGCGTTCCTGGGTTAAACTATGAACTCACTTGAGGTTATTGATTATGAATTTAAAACTAGACCAGTCAGCATTTGGAGCCTTTAATGAAGTTTATCTTTATACATATTGTTACTTAGGTGCAGATGAGTAGTAGAAGGAAAGTTAAGTTTAAGTAGTATTAGAGTTTGCCAAATAGGTAGAGCAAAATGACAGACCAGGAGAGTGTATATACCAGAGTGATTATAATGTTGAACATTGGAATAGAACTTGGATATAGGGGTGCGGGGGTGGCTCAGTCAGTTAAGCATCTGACTCTTGGTTTTGGCTCAGGTCATGATCTCACCATTCCATGAGCTCAAGTCCCACAGTGGGCTCCACACTGACAGTGGATGCCTGCTTGGGATTCTCTCTCACCCTCTCTTTGACCACCCCCCTCAATAAATAAATATACAAACTTAAAAAAATTAAGTTGGATATATTGGGAAGTGAGGATATGAAGGGAGTAAGGGTCAGAAAATGGTAGAAGACCAATGAATAGCTTCTGGGTCCTGGTGGAGTTGTCATCAATAAGCTGCTATTGAGTGACTAGTCTGGCTAGCTAGCTACTCTGTGGATACTGGCACAAAAATAAACACCACAGCTTGTAGAATTGTTAAATGGCCTGACCAGTGAGATAATACAATATGTATGAGGTGAAAGGGTAGTACAGAGAAAAGAATTACCAAAGTCAGGCTCTAAAGGCAAGGTTCCCAAATATAAGACTGTGGTTGATCTCAACAACCTCAACAATATCAGGATTCTGCTTCCAGACCCATAGTAATCAGAATAAATGTCCTTCATATGAACAGAGCTAATCTCGAGAGCTAAACCCACAAATACTTATCTAGTGTTACTGAACACAAGGCACTGTGCTAGGCTCTGTGATAAATATGAAGCTGTTTCTACCAAGGAATTTTCAATCTTAGTGATTGTGTAATGAATCTTTTTTCCCTTCCTTCCTTCTTTCCCTGCCTTTTGTCCCTGAAGCCATCTGGTAGAAGTGTTCAGGAGAAAAAAAATCTAGAAATATCAAAGCAAACTTCTGATAAATTCATTGATTCTAAGAACTAGTTACTAAGAACTTACTACATACCAGCAATTTTGTCAGGCTTTGATATCCAGAGAGAGGACACACCTGTGAAGCTGACATTATTAAATGAGATGGTAAGAGAGGAGTAGTAGGTAAATCTGATTGGAAACATCAAGCAAGGGCTCAAGGTGGAAGTGACTTTGGTTGAATCATGGATGCTGACTAAAGGGTGTGCTTGTGTGTAAGTGAGAGAACTGGTCCATTCTGCTATTGTCTCTTGTTTTGACTGAGGAAAACCCCCTCCTTCTGTCTAAAATCATCCTTACACTCTTCCCTCTGACATTCCTTCCTCTCATCTTCCTAAGGACCTGTTGATGACTTGTGTTCTTCCCTATGCAAGTTTCCACCGCTAAAACAAAACCCATAGTTTTAAATAACATTCATTTAACTGTTATTAAAGTAATATTATTCATCTGGTATATCTTAGCACTCATTCTGGTTTTCTTTTTTATTATCAGCTTGTGAACTTCATACCTGTCTATCAAATGCTTTTGCATTTTTGATCTGTTTTGTTTTGGTGTTATCCTATGTGAGAGCAAACTACTTTAGCAAAATAGTATCCTAAAGCTGCTACAGCTCTTGGACACTGTTTTACATATGAAGAAAAGTGAAGTCATTTATAACCTTAATTCCTGACTTTTACAGATAAATTAAAGTTTATGTCACACACTTTAGTTTTGAATTGTCTAAAACTAGTTGCTATCAGAACTGTCCTTTTTCCCCCCCCTAATTGATGTAATATTCCCCTGTATACTTTTAGGGCATGAAAAACCTTAAGAGGGGTGCCTGGGTGGCTAGGTTGGTTGGGTGTCTGGCTTTGGCTCAGGTTATGATCTCACGGGTCATGGTTTGAGCCCCACGTCGGGCTCTGTGCTGACAGCTAGCTCAGAGCCTGGAGCCTGCTTCAGATTCTGTATTTCCCTCTCTCTCTGACCCTCCCGTGCTCGCACTGTTCTCTCTGTCTCTCAAAAATAAAGAAAAAGCATAAAAAATTAAAAAAAGAAAAACCTTAAGATATTTCACAATGGGAGATTAGCTATGACCAATGTCATGTCTCCTAAATCTACTTTTGATTCCATAGACACTACTTCACTCCTTTCCTGGTGGGGGAAGCGTTTCTGTCCCTCCCAACCCATTTTGCTGCTGTTCTCACCCTTCCATTTTATTCTCCTGTCGGCATGGGTGAAGGTGACATTGAAGTTTACCTTTTTTTTTTTTTTCAAATGTGAACCAGGTGTGGATAAGGTCTCAACTCAAATGTTCTTTGAAGGAGAAAATACATTTTCTCTGCCAGAAGATGTTATTAAGAGATTAAATAAATCCAAAAAGTTTATTTCTTTTAATAAAAAAGTGTATTTAGTTTCTAAAAGAAATGTATGCATTTGTGTTATACACTATAGAAAAATAGATGGCACAAGTAGCTCTGGAGGGATATTTGATCATTCTTCTTCGGCTACATAAAACTCGGTAAATGAGTGACAAGCAGCTGGTGTCTCATTATCTCCAGCAGAGAGTCTTGAATGCAGTCTGCAAGCCTTTGAATAGTCTGTTTTTGTATCTAAGTGAAAAACTTTTGAGCTCAGCCTTTTTCCTCTTCTTTTTTGCATAGACGTATTACTGGGCTGTATTAACACTGAAAATCCAATTGATTCTTATCTGTATACTTGTAAAAATTCTCACTTTTGGAATAAGGACATGTATTTCACACTGTGGACTTGAAGTCCATAGATAGTATATGAGTAAGAATTAGAAAAATGGAGACAATAATGAATATGTCTATAATAGACATAGGCAAATTAATTTTTGCAGACATTTTTTGGGTGGGTATTTTATGGGTTTTGGGGTGTCAGGGATTAGACTCATTAAGTGTGGGGTCCATGCCTTACTCAACATCTTACTTCTCCACACATACCCATGTATAGACAGCATCTAGCACTACACCCATATAGAAGGAATTTCATTATATTGTTGAATGATTGAAACTGATTTGTTTTATTTAAATTGATATTACATTTGAACTTTTATTGCTTTGGATTCTTAGAGTTAATCTTCTAATGTATCATGAAATGTGTTTATACTTTAATTTATAACTACACAGTTAAAATTTAAGATAATTCTGTTTTTGATGTAATGTAGTCTTTTTATAAGAGTGTCAATTACAGACATTTCCAAGTATAGTTTAGATTTCATAATTCTGTAAGATTTTACATATAAATAAATGAGCAAATAATTCCTGACATGCTCCAGTGCTAATGGAAGAGCTAGAATACTAAAGATTTACAATGATATTCAGATATATAGCATCAGTTCTATTCCATGCTGTATTAGTCATCTAGAGCTGCCATAATAAAATACTGTAGACTAGGTGGCTTAAACAACAGGAACTTATTTCTCACAATTTTGGAGGCTGAGGAGTCTAAGATCGAGGAGCTGGACTATTCATTTCTTCCTGTTGAGGACTCTTCCTGGCTTTTAGGCAGCTAGCTAGCTCCTCTTTGTGTCTTTATATGACAATTTCTTGATGAACACACACACACACACACACACACACACACACACACGGCGAGACAGAGAGAGAGAGAGAGAGAGAGAGAGAGAGAGAGAGAGAGAGAGAATGAATGCAAGCTTTTTGGTGTCTCTTCTTATAAGAGAACTAATCTCATCATGAGGTCAATCCTTATAGCCTCTTCTGATCATAATTACCTTCCAGAGGCCCCATCTCCAAATACCATCACACTGGGGACTAGGGTTTCAACATATAAATTTGGAGGAAAAGCACATTCAGTCTGTCAGCACAAGTAGAACATATTTCTGGCTCATTACTGCTTCTCTTTAGTCACTATCCCTATTCCTTCAAGTCAGCTTCTTTTTTGATATTTTTGTTTTGTTTTATTTTATTTTATTTTAACTTTTTTTTTTTTTTTAATTTTAGAGACAGCACAAGTAGGAGAGAGGGACAGAGGAAGAGAGAGAGAGAGAGAATGAGAATATCTTAAGCAGGCTCCATGCTCAGCATAGTGGGGAGATGTCTGAAGGGGGGGAGTTGATTCCACAACTTTGGGATCATGACCTGAGCTGAAATCAAGAGTCAGATCCCAAGTGACTGAGTCACCTGGATACCCCTATTATTTAAAAATTTTTAATTCCATTATAGTTAACGTGCAGTGTTATATTAGTTGTAATACAGTTGCTCAGAAATTCCATGTGTTATCCAGTGCTCATCACAAATGCACTCCTTAATCCCCACCACTTATTCTGCCCATCCCTCAATGACCTCCCCTCTGGCAACAGTTAAGAGAGTGTTTCTTGATTTGTTTCTCTCTCTTTTTTTTCTTTGCTCCTTTGTTTCTTAAATTCCACACATGAGTGAAGTCATATGGTATTTGTCTTTCTCTGACTTAGTTTGATTAGCTCTATTTCTCTAGCTCCATCCAGGTCATTGTAAATAGCAAGATTTTATCCTTTTTTGGTGGCTGAATAATGTTCTATTATGTGTATACACACAAACACACACACACACACACACACACACACACACACCACCTCTTCTTTATCCATTCATGTATTTATGGACACAAGCTGTTTCTATAATTTGGCTATTATAAATAATGCTATTATAAACATAGGGGTGCATGTATCCATTTGAATTAGTGTTTTTGTATTCTTTGGGTAAATACCCAGTGATTACTGAAATTCAGGGTAGTTCAAGTTTTAGCTTCTTGAGCAAACTCCATACTGTTTTCCAGCGTGGCTACAACCAGTTTGCATTCTGACCAATAGTGCACAAGTGTTTCTTTCTCACTACATCCTTGCCAACATTTGTTGTTTTTTGTGTTTTTGACTCTAGCCATTCAGACAGGTGTAAGGTGCTCTCTCATTGTGGTTTTGATTCCCCGATCTAAGTGATGTTGAGCATCTTTTCATGTATCCGTTGACAATCTGGATGTCTTTTGCAAAGAAATGTCTGTTCATGTCTTTTGCCAATTTTTAAAATTAGGTTATTTGTTTTATCTGTTGAGCTGTATAAGTCCTATACATATTTTGAATTCCAACCCTTTATTAGATAAGTTATTTACAAATCTCTTCTCCCATTCTGTAGGTTGCCTTTTTTAGTTATTTTGATTGTTTCCTTTGCTGTGCAGAAGCCTTCACTTTGATGTAGTACCGATAATTTATTTTTGCTTTTATTTCTCTTGCCTCAGGAGACATACGTTGAAAAATGTTGTTATGGCTGATATGAGAGGCATTTCTGCTTGTGTTCTCTTCTAGGATATTGATAGTTTCAGGTCTCATATTGAGGTCTTTAACCCATTTTGAGTTTATGTTTGTGTATGGTGTAAGAAAGTGGTCTAGTTTTGCATGTAGCTGTCCAGTTTTCCCAACACCATTTGTTGAAGAGACTGTCTTTTTCCCACTAGATATTTTTTTCTGCTTTGTTGAAGATTAATTGACCATATAATTGTAGGTTTATTTCAGGGTTTTCTATTCTGTTCCATTGATCTTGTCTATTTTTGTGCCGTTACCGTACTGTTTTTATTATTATAGCTTTGTAATACAAGTTGAAGTCCAGGTTTTTTATACCTCCAGCTTTCTTTTCTTTTTCATAATTGCTTTGACTATTCAGGATGTTTTGTGGGTTTATATAAAATATAAGGTTGTTTGTTTTAGTTCTGTGAAAAATATTGTTGGTTTTTTGATAGGGGTTGCATTAAATGTGTTGATTGCTTTGGCGGTATCAGTATTTTAACAATAGTTGTTCTTCCAATCCATGAGCATGAAATGTTTTTCCATTTCTTTGTGTCATCTTCAATTTGACTGAAATTCCTGCTGATCCAAAATATGAGATAAGAAAAACAAAGAAAATAATTGGTGAGTGAGAAGAGCAAAATTAGCACAGTGGTGGAATGAATGAAGTAAGAGCAGCTAAAAGTAGAACCAGTGAAGTAGTCGGAATGTTATTATTTTCACCATGGAAAAAAAATTGAAAGTAAAATCCAGAAGTGTATAAGGCTTAGTCAGACAAAGAATGACAACTAGTGTACTAAAGTGATACTAAGATGCCCGCTAGGGGACTTCTGGAGCAGCCTGTCCACCTGTCCACCAAGTAGATGCCAGCCCTTGGGTTGATGGTTATGGGAACCGATGGCACTTCTCTGGAAATATATCAGAGATGTCTGGGGTATGGGTAATACGAGGTATCTGCTCATAAAGGATCCCCAGTCTGTGTCTCTGTGTAGCTATTCACTGGCTGTGGTACCCATGATACCCAGTAGCTGCTTTGTTTAAATAATCCAGGCAGATGAAGCCTAAAAAGCTCCTTCTTAAAGCCCTCAGGTCACTCTATCAGGAGAGTTAAAGCAGCTCATTATCTAAAATATTTGGCCCTGGCTCTGAAGTGATGACATGGACATTGAAATCCTGAAGTATGGCTTCAGGGATGTAAAGCCTCATTCAGTGGGGAAATAGTAATATGATAATAGAGTTAGTGCAGCAATGTTTCTATTAGATAAAATTTTTTTGTCACTCCTAATAGATCCTTTAGATGTCATAAGACACTAGAATGCCAATTCTAGGGCAATTTTTCAATCAGGATTTAAGTTTTCTTTCCTAAAAATATTTGTACACGTTATGGTACCAGGGAAGGCCAACCATAGGACAAGGATCAAAGAATTAATTAGTAAGTCCTACCCTTGGGGTTTTTCTTGGAGCTAGTCTTTTTCCATTTGATCACTGTTTCTGGAACTCAAAGCCTTCAGCAGTGGTTAGAAAAAGCTACTGATGATTTAGCTGCTGTGCTATTATCCATACTAATAATTACCTCTGTTAATGGGTTATTCTTTAGGTCAGGAATCATGTATTATTCACCAGTGTATCTTGAACATTTAGCATTTTAATGAGTGGAATAATTATGAGTGATCTGAAATCAGAGGCAAGATGAGAATTAAGAAGAAAAGCTACAGTGTTTATAATGTATTCCTGACACTTGAGATGAATGAAGAAAACTGATCCTTTCAAAATTGGGATCAGTGACATGCTATGTTCACACCAAAGTTTCAATGAGAAGGTTCTTGCCCCTATCTCATTTCCCTCCAGTTTCCTGGGATAGGATGATTATAATAACAGTAACAGATATCATTTGTTGGATGCTTATTAGAATTTAAGTAATGTGATATGCACTTTAGATTATACTGAAGATGGGGTGCCTGGGTGGTGTAGTCAGCTGAGCCTCTGACTCTTGATTTCAGCTCAGGTCATGATCTCAGGGTTATGGGATGGAGCCCTGCGTTGGACTCTGCACGGAGCATGGAGCCTGCTTAAGATGATCTCTCTCTCTCTCTGCACCTCTCCCCACTCATGTACCCTCTCTCTCAAAACAAAATTTAAAACAAAAAATTATGCAAATTGAGTTATTAAACATAAAATAATAGATGTTTTGAATTTTTAAACTGGAAAAATAGCCACTGGGATATAAAATTATATCCAAAATATATATCTTGCTTTCATTGAAATTAAATTATTTATAACAAATGGAATGCTTACTTCCTCCAATATCTCCTTTCCTATAGAAAGGGTTCCTAGAATTATGTGACATCTCTTTGGTGACACTGTAGGCCACAAGGAGTTTATACCATTTAAGTATAAGATCTTTTCTACACTAGTGACTAATATTAGAAAACTTGAATATGTCCTAAACTATTTGTGTCTGTGTCTTGCTGAAAGTATGTTATTTTATACACACATTTGATTTTTGAGATTTTATTCTTCTGTGCATAATAACTTCTTTGAACAGTGTGATTATGCTGTTGTAAAACTTTAAAAAAATATTATGGTAAGAATATTTAACATGAGATGTGCCTTCTTAACAAAATTTTAAGTGTACAATATAATAATGTTAACTATAGACACAAAGGTTGTACAGCAGATCTCTAGAACTTAATCACCTTGCACAACTGAAGTTTTATACCTGTTGACTAAAAACCCCCCTACCCCCATCCCCAGCCCTTGGGAACCATCATTCTATTTTCTGTTTCTAGGTATGTGACAATTTTAGATTCCTCATATAAGTAGAATCATGCTGTTGCAAATGGCAATGATTTCCTTTTCTTGATTGAATAATATTCCACGGTGTGCATGTACCACATTTTCTTTATCCACCCGTCAGGGGGCATTTAGCTTGTGTCCACATTTTGTCTGTTCTGAATAGAAGAGCCACACGACTATTGGAATTAGTGCACTGCTGTGCTGCAGGGTGCGTGGAAGTGCAAACGTTACTTCCAGATCCTAATTTAAAAATTTTTTGATTAAACACTCAGTTGGAGTTGCTGGGTCATATGGTAGTTCTATTTTTAATTTTTTGAGGAACCTCCATACTGTTTTTCATATTGGCTGCACCATTTTGCTTTCCCACCAACAGTGTAAAAAGGTTCCAATTTCTCCATATTTTTGCCAATATTTACTACCTTTGTTGTTGTTGTTGTTATTGTTGTTGTTTGTAATGGCCCTTCTGCCACGTGTGAATTGATAGCTCATTGTAGTTTTACTGTGCATTTCACTGATGATCAGGGAAGTGTTAATACTTCAATGAGAGATATAATTGATTTTTCAAGACAACTTTCACTTAATGATATCACAACAATGTCTTATTCCTTACTATGATCATTAGTCCACATAAATCATTTGGAACAGTACTTCTCAAACTTCAGTGTGCACTCAAATCATCTAGAGATCATGTTAAATGCAAATACTAATTTAGTAGATCTGGTGGGACCCAGGAGTCTGCAATCTAACAGTCTCCCAGATAATGCTGATATTGCTTGTCTGTGGACTGTACTTGGAGTAGCAAATACCTAGAACAATGAAAAGGCTATGATATTCCTCATTATCGTAAATCTTTCTTTCAAAGACAATTCAATAAAGGAAAAATTGGTTTTGAAATTTAGTTTTGGATCATACACAGACTGATAGTGAGATTTATAGGTGGATGAAATCTTCTTCCTCTTTCTGGTAATTCAGTGTTGGAGAAGTTGGTGTCAGAGTCAAGAAACTGCATCTGGTTTCATATAATGATATACTTTTAATAAACAACATTATTTCATGTTTCTTCACAGAAATTTTTATTCCTTTTGACTTTTTCAAGGATACTATTGATTGAACTTTGGCTCCTGTATATTTTGCATATAGCATTAAATGATATCTGTGTAGCAGGAGCCTGCAGTATTTTAATGATAGTTAATTTTTACACTGCCAGAATTTTCATAACAAAAAATAATCAATTGCTGTATTAGTGGTTGATTACATAGTAATCTCTAAGATATGTCTAAGTAACACTGGTTTTGTATATTATTAATGGGAAATGAATATTTGCTGTTACACAGTGATTTATATAGTCCTAATGTATTTGTAGATTTATATTCAGAAATATTAGTAAACAAGTAACATTATATGAACTGTACTATACAGCTTTGCGTTTAACCTGTGTGCTAATACCACTAGAGGACTTGTTTAAAAAATTTTTTTTAATGTTTATTTATATTTGAGAGAGAAGAGAAAGACAGAGTGAGAGTGGGGGAGGGGAGAGAGAAAGAGAGAGACAGAATCTGAAGCAGGCTCCAGACTCTGATCTGTCAACACAGAACCTGATGTGGGGCTTAGACCCACAAACCATGAGATCACGACTTGAGCCGGGGTCAGACGGGTAACCAACTGACCCACCCAAGTGCCCCCAGGACTTTTTGCTCACATTTTCAGATATCTATCTATCTATCACTACACTAGGGAGAAGTGTAATTCTTTGTGTTGAACCAAAGGTTATTTTAGATGTTTGACCAAAAAGCCCTTTTGATTATTGAACTCGTTTGTCCTTTGTTAGAGAAGAATGACGGCAATATACTGATTTTGTTCAAACAAGATACAGAGCTGCTATGTGTTAGAAAACTGTCATAATAAATAGACAAATTGCCCATGTTTTGAATCAATAAAGTTATAATCAAAATTTGCCAACAGCTCAAAATGGTAAAGCTGTCTATGAGGCGAATGTTGTCTCCGGAATATGGAGCCCCTTGAAATGTGGCAGCTAAGTGAGTAACCGTGTGGCAGCCCGGATGCTTCCCTCAGCATGCTTCATCCCTCGTGTTGTCCCAGACTGAGACTCCAGGTGGACTGGTTTCATGTCTTCCACCCCCTCTCACTTCTAAATTAACCCCAAGAAGTCAGTTGTGGAGAACAATTAGTTACCACAACCAATAGTAATAAAATCCATTTGGGTTTCTATATGGAGGCCCCTTGCTTGGAGAGGGAGTTGATATTTGTAGGTCCTCCATCCACAGACTTTGTAGGTCAGCTCTTGAGCAGAAAGAAACTCTGCCAGTTTTTGCATGGTAGTCATTGCATTTAACAGTCAGTTTTAGGTAGCAGAAAGAGATGTGTGTCTTAGGCTCCAGGGATTTATCCCCTCACAAGAGCAGGTCCTACCACCACCCAGGATTCTACACAGAGGAAGTCAGACATAAAGTTCTTCCTTGCCTAAGGGCCACATTCCATCTTGATTTCCACATTACCTTGACTAGAAATGCAAGTGCATGATAGAAGTGTTGTGTTTGAAAGGGACTTGTGGAATCACCAAGCCCAACCTCCTCCCCAGTGCAGGAATACCCTTACTAGCTCCATTGATCACCTACCTTCTATTGCAGTTTCTAGTGATGGGCGGCTCACTAGCTCATTTCATTTCAGCTCATTTCAGGGGCCCAGGTCTAATTATTAGAAATATTCTCCATGTATTAAGTTCTCTTAACTATCTGTTAATTAGTTATTTCTGTATAACTTCTTGTATTCAAATGATTTTTTTTCTGGAACAGCACAGACTTTGTTCTTCAAATTTATTTACAAAATTGATATTTAAAGTTCACATATAGATGACTTCACTCATATGAGGACTTTAAGATACAAAACAGATGAACATAAGGGAAAGGAAGCAAAAATAATATAAAAACAGGGAGGGGTACAAAAACATAAGAGACTCTTAAATATGGGGAACAAACAGAGCGTTACTGGAGGGGTTGTGGGAGGGGGGATGGGCTAAATGGGTAAGGGGGATTAAGCAATCTACTCCCCAAATCATTGTTGCACTATATGCTAACTAACTTGGATATAAATTCAAAAAATATTTTAAATAAAAATTAAAGTCCACATATAGCTATAAAGAAATGTATAGTAGAAGAATATAGTGTTATAGAATTTGAGATTTAGAGAAAATTGTATAATAATTTATACTTCATTTTCTCCATTTATTCATTTTTCACAGATATTTAAGTATACTTTAAATCCCTTCCATTCTTTAAATATTGCAAGAAAATCTCTTCTATCATGTAAGGTAAGAGCTGAAATGCTATCAAATATCACTGAAAATAAATGCTGTATAGAATGTAACTGATTGTATAGAAATGCTCAAGGTCATTTAGTCTAATTAACATAAAGTCAATCAATACATACTGAATGTAGTGGATGCCCATGGAAATAATTAAGCTAATTGTCTTTGGGAATCCATGTTGCAGATTTCTTTTCCAATTTTCCATGCTCTGTCCAAGGATGCCTTTTCCCCTTTTCTTTATAGTTCCTTTTATGTTTTCACTTGAGATCTATAAAGATCCAGTTGGAATTTAAATTGGAATGATTTCTTGTGGGAACTTTTCTTCTTTCCCTTTAGCTAGGCCCATTTTTTTCTTCATTAAACAGGCTTAACTTGAATAAATCATGATCATGTGGTCTTCCAGCATACTCACAGGGGCAAACTGAGAGTGTGTGCTGGCTGGACAGTTTTGATGGCGAGTGGCACGTGGGTGGGCCATGCCTCTGGACTGCTATGTGCTGGACACCTGTCTGATAAATTTGGGCCCACCCATCCCCTCGGTTATTTTTGGTGGGATGGGTTATTGACAGAATATAAAAGAGGGACAATCTCAACATGGTCACACAGGGCCCACGAATATGCTCAGAACACTGTTTCCAGAGGACACACAGAGATACCAAGTCCTGTGGTATTACTCCTAGTTTTCCCAAAAAGTTCTATCTACCTCTTAAATGTATAATCTAGAATAATTCTCATGAGACATTTAGTAGGAAAGTTGGAATCATAGTGAAAGGAAATACTCATGGTTCTACAGTTTTTTGATACTCCCTCCTTTCAGCTATCAGTGCCTATATAGAGAAGCAAAAGCAACAAATGCTAAGTGAATTGCTATGGAGGATTCTTGCAGGGAAATTATCAAGCTAAGAGAAAATACATACCTTCTAATAATTTATAACTTAATTGAGAGAATCTTGTGCAAAAATTTTTCAGGCTCAATATGTTGTTTTTAAAAGGCAAAAGAAGCAGAGGTGTGGGGTGGTGTTATACCAAGGGAAGTTTTACGTACATTACAAAAACATAATATGAAGAGTTCCAGCTCTCAACATTTTGTCCCATTAACTTATTAACTCAATCAATCACCTAAATGTTCTGATGATGCCACTTTCTGATACCTCCATTTTTCAGGTGGTCTCTTTCTTCTGAAATGAAACCTAAAGTCAGATCATATGTTCTGTTTATGGTTCAGAAATGTTGGTCACTATTAATTAAGAGGAGAGATCAGGATGCTTTTTGTTTTAGTTAAAAAAGTGAATTATGTTAGAAACACAACATAGAAAAATAAGAAAATACAAATGAATGAAAAAAGCCCCACTGCCAGAACACCTGAATATTCAAATATGCCTCCTCTTTCACTGAGTTTCATCCCAATTTAGCCCAGGAGAAGATCATAGTCCTAGATATGACAGCACAATTGAGGGGTCGTCACTATATACTTCTCATCATCCTGGGGCCTGGCTGTAGTCTGACCAGTGAGGAATCCAATTCCAGAATCACATCCTGAAGAGCTTATGTTCTAGAATAATTGCTTTTCTTCATTACTTTTCTCTAGCGTTTTTGCTTTCTAATTCATTGATATCTGTTCTTATATTTCTTAGACAACTTTTCTTATTTAGGCTTTAATTTGCTCTTCTTTTTATAGTTTATTAATATGATATCTTTTTTTTTAGTTGTGATATATTTTTTTCTTTTCAAGTTTTTTACTTAAATTCTAGTTAGTTAACATGTGTGGTAAAATTGGTTTCAGGTGTAGAACTCAGTGGTTCATCACTTACATATAACGTCCAGTGTTCATCATAACAAGTACCCTTCTTGATACTCTTCACCCATTTAGCCCATCCCCCACCCTCCTTCCTCCATCAACCCAGTTTGTTCTCTATAGTTATAAGTCTTTTATGGTTTGCCTCTCTCTCTATTTTCCTTCCCATATGTTCATTTGTTTTGTTTCTTAAATTCCACATATTAGCGACATCAGTTAATGTGAAATCTTATATCATGGGTTTTAAATCTTTCTTCTTTTCTAACCTAAGCACATATTTTCTCCCTCTAAACAATTCATTAGATATATTCCACAAATTTGGTATGTTGTATTTTTAAACTTTTCATTCAGTTCAAAATATATAAATATATATATTTTTTGTGGTTTCCTCTTTGACCCATGGATTACTTATGAATATGTTTTTTAATATCTAAATACTTAGAGATTTCCAGAAATTACATTATTAAAATTTCTAGTTTAATACTGTCAGAAAAAAATACTTTGTGTGGTTTCAGTCTTTTAATGTTTTTAAAATATTATGGTAAATAGTATTGTTTATTATTTATTGTTAAAGAATATGCAGTTAAACAGAATGTCAATCTGTTATTTACAGGTGTATTTTTCTATATATATTAATTAGGCCAACTTGGTTAATAGTAACATCAAATCTTCTATATATTTGCTCATTTGCTATTTATTCTACTCTATTTGAGAGATGACTACTGAACTTTCCAATTTTAATTTGCTTTTATCTCTTCCTGAAGTTCTATCTATTTTTGCTTCATAAATTTTGAAGCTCTGTTATTAGGTGCATAAATTTTAGGACTATTCTGTTCTGTTATCATATGAAAGGTAGTGCTTTATCCCTGGGATTATTTTCTTTTTCTGAAGTCTACTTTTCTGAGATTAGTATAGTCATGCCACTTTTCTTATGACTAATTTTTGCATGTTATATTTTTTCCATCCTTGTAATTTTATGTATTTATTTATTTTTAGAGAGAGAACCCATGAATGGGGGAGAGGGGCAGAGGGAGAGAGAGAATCTTAAGCAGGCTTCTCGCTCAGTGCAGAGCCCAATGCAAGGTTTGATCCCACAACCCTGAGATCATGACCTGAGTCAAAATCAAGAGTTGGATGCTCAACCAACTGAGCCAACAAGGCACCCATCCTTATTATTTTAATCTATTGTCATTTCTATATTTAAGTCATTTTTTTATAGATATCATATAGTTGGGGCTTCATTTTCTAGCCAATTGAACAATTTTTTTCCCTTTCAATTCAGTGTTTAGACCATTTACATTTAATCTAACTAGTCATAGGGCTGATTTTAAAATTACCACTTCACTTCTTGTTCTATTTGTCCTTTATGATTTTTGTTCATTTTTCCTTATTTTTAGGCTTTCCTCTGAGTTAGTTGAATTTTTAAAAAAATTATATAATATCAGTCTCTTAGATAAGTATTTTTATATTCTAATGCTTGCTCTAGGAATTACAGTATATGTCTTTATCACAGTTTATTTTCAAATACTGTGATATTTGAATATCACAGGAATATTATTTTCCTGTCTACTGTAAGATCCTTACATAAATATACTTCCATTTATTCCCTCCCATTTGTTGAACTATTATAGTTGAACATTGTAATTTTACATTGACTATAAACCACACAATCCAGTGTTATTATTTTTGCTTTGAAGTGTCCATGACCTTTTAAAGATATTTAAAAATGAGATAAAGTATATTTTTATTTACTCATATTTATCATTTGGCACTCTTTATTCCTTTGTGTGGAGTTAAGTTTTCCTAATATTTTTTTTGCTCAAAGAACTTTCTTTAACGCTTCTTACAGCAAATGCTATGAATAAATTCTCTCGTTTTATTTTTCTGATAATTATTTGCCTTTATAAGTTATAAGACTTTTTTTCTGGTTGAAAAATTCTAGGTGACAAGATTTTTATTTCTTTTGATATTTTAATGTCTCTTCTTTACCTTCTGGTTCAGATAGTTTTTGATAAGTATGCTGTCATTTCAATATTTGTTCCTTTATGCATAGTGAGTCTTTTTTCCTTCTGGCTTATTTTAGGATTTTTATCAATAGTTATTTTGCAATTTGATTCTGATATGTCATGGTATTGCTTTCCTTATATTTCCTTTGGTTGGCATTCAGTGAGCTTGGATCCGTGGGTTTATATGGTTTTTCATCACATTGAAAAAGGGCCTATTGTTTTTTTTCTTTTTACTGCCCTTCATCTTGTCTCCAGTTACATACATGTTAGAATATTGTTCCACAAGTTACTGAGGTTTTTCTTTTAATTTTACTATTTTTAAGTAATCTCTACACCTAATGTGGGGCTTGAACTTACAGCACCAAGATCGAGTCAAATGTTCTATTTACTGAGCCAGCCAGACACCCCCAGATCACTGACTTAACAAAATGATTTTTCTTCATGTTCCTTTTGAATCATTTCTATGGCTCTGTCCTCAGATCTATTGATCTTTTCTTTTGCAGTATCTAATATGATGTCAATTCCATCTAGTTATTCTTGTTATTAATATTCCTTCTAGTTCCTACATTCAGTCAGATATATTTTTCATCTCTAAATGTTTGGTTGGGCTCTTTTTCTGTATCTTCTATTTCTCTCCTGAGCATGCTCATATTTTCTCTCCCTTTTTGAAATATAAAGGATTTTTAACATCATTGTTCATTAGTTCTATTATCTCTGTTTTTAAGTCTTTTTCTATTGATTGATATTTCCTCTTATTATAAGTTACAGTTTCCTGTTTTTGCATATCTGGTAATTTTTTATTGGATGCTAGACATTGTAAATTGCACATTTCTGGTGTTGGATTCTGTTTTCCATTTAATAGTACTGGATTTTATTTTGGTGTACAATACAGTTACCTTGTATCAGTTGAAATGTTTAGAGGTTTGCTTTTAATTTTATTAGGCTTTTAATCTATAACTGGTATTACTCCACTACTTAGATAATAAACTTTTATTTTTTTATTTGATTTCTCATCTGTTTTATTTTACTTGATCCCTCATCTGTTATAAGGTCTTTCCGCTCTGGCTTGTAGGAACACAAACTATTTCCAGCCTGGTATGCTTAGGAAATTGTTTCAACTACTCCCTTCCCGGGGCTTTTCCTCAGCCACAGAGTCAAAAGGATTCCTCTGCAGATTTCTAGAGCTCTCTTTTTGTGTATCTCCCTCCTCTCCTGTACCCTGATCTACAAATTCTGTTTGTCTTGATTTTCCTGAGCTTTTCTCTCTGTCTCCTCAACTTAGCAAGACTTGCTGGTTCTATATGGAGCCTTTCCTTCACAGCTCCCTTCTGCAGCCTGGTAACTAGCAGGCATAACTTGGGCAATAATAATGCTCATCTTGCTTGTTTCTCTTCTTTCATGCATCATAGTCCTGTCTTGCTTTTTTGTCCAGTGTTTGAAAATTACCATTTAATTTATTTTGTCTGATTTTTAGTTGTTTATGATATGAAGATAAATCTGGTTTATATTCCATTCCAAGATGTTATTCCATCTTGGTTACTAGCACAATCTGTATTGTTGTTTTTAGAAATACATAGTTTTGATAAATTCTGCTGATTAGAGAATACACTGTATATTACTTCAATATTTTGAAATTATTGATGTTTGTTTTAGGGCCAAATGGTCTTTGTCTCTGTGCTATCAATTATTGGAAAGATGTGTTATGATTCATAGTATGATTATGAATCTATCTATTTCTCCTTATCATACTTTAATATTTTGCTTTCTAAACTTAGACTTTGCCTACTATTAATATAACATTTTGTTTTCATAGCATGTCTTTTTTAATTCTGTTACTTTCAACTATGTGCTATGTGTTTTAGGTAATTCTTATATACATATATACATATATATATATACATATGTATCTATATCTGATATGGTATCTTTTTACCTTGTAATTGGAATAGTTAGCCCATTTATATTAAATGTAATTACTGACATACTGAATTTTAAGCTGGTGTCTTAAAGTGCTTTCTATTTGTTCTGTATTTTTTTCTCCTTTTTGACCTTTATATTTAAGTGCTAATTATTATATTATAAAATCATATATAAAATAAGAACTAATATAAATGTAAAGTATATCAATGCAAGTAAATATAAATAGTGCCAAACAAGGTATTAATATTTAAAATGAAAAGTAGAAAAGAAAAACCTTTTCGCCTTATGTAATTATTCATGTTTTAGGTGTGTGTTGCTTGCTGGAATGTTACTTTTTTCTTAGATTTAAAACAATAACTTCTATTAAACTTAAGTATGCTATGAAATACTAAACATTATTTACAAAATCATTTCATTACCAAATGAAAACAGGTTATAAAACTTAAGAATTTACAAGTAAGCACAATTAATTACAGAAATATTTTCCATATTTAAAAACATGAAAAATATAGGGTATTAAATATGTCTGGAAAAACCAGCCGAACACCAAGTATCCTAAAACTCAGCTTTTAAGAGGGTATTACTGCATAAATAAAATATGAATAAATATAAGTTTTCATGCACAAACAAGTTTTACAAATTACTTTTAAAAACAAAGAAGCTGCAACTCCTCAGACTGTCCTTATTCAATGCTAGAACTGAAAAGGATTTTTTAACAACCTCAAGGGCAAAAAACACCCTTAAATTTCTTTTAACATTAAAATTACAAAGAAATTTCTCTTTTTTTGAGTTTATAGAACTTTACATTCAAAAGCTTCTAGAGAAGAATCTCCAGTATTAACATATTTTTTTCATTGAAATGTAAATAATTATATCTGAGGATCACTATTAACTGTTAAAAGAAAGTTAACAGTCTTTGGAAAATTCCCAAGAGAGCTCAGGCTTGAGCTTTTACAAATAAGCTCTTAAAACCATTGTTCTGTAGAAAACGTACACTGCTAGACTACTGTACTTAAAGTTCCTGTTCATTTAAGGTGAGATTTTTGTAGTCACTTAGTGATAAGCCATTTTTTGGGGGATCATGTTTTCTAAACAGAGACGCCAGGCAAGGAAGTAAATACCTGTTTATATCTAAATAATTTCCAACTAGTAAATTGGGTTTTATTTATTTAACTTGTCAAAGTTAACTGTTGGCAATGTATACATTGTTTTTCTAAAAGTGTGTACAAATTCCACACATCTGTCACTTCATAAAAGCTACTTTAATTTGACTAAGGTACACTAAAACTATGGTCAACCCCAAAATTTCACTTTGACAAGTAATCATCCTATTTAAAAAAGTGGCTCAAAAAAATTGCCATTTTCCTCCATTTCTGGTGAAAAACTAGAAAACATTAAAATGTATATATAATGCATAGAATGACTCTCAAAAAATTACTTAGAAGTGCACAACAAAAATGTGTTACAAATATCTCTTGTAAGAAAATAGCAGTATGAAAAATAATTGTGTATCTTTTCTGTATTATTTCTTGTCAAAGATTTTTTTGTGCAATTTTCCTACCACGATTTCAGTTTCAACTTGCAATAATCTAGAAGAAGGAAAGAATAAACATTTTATCATTATTCAGTCACTTTTAGGCAGTGAAATTTTAAAGGCCATCTCACATATGGTAGAAACAGAGCTGAAGTTGCAGAATATTGACAAACACAAATGACTGGCATAACAAAGCTCAAGGAGATTTTGATGGCAAAAGCAAGTAGCCATGTGATGAACATAAATTGGTGGTAAAAGATTAATTGTAATCTTTGATTGTGATCACAAAGAAAAACCCAGAATAAATATTGCAGAGTAGAAAGCATCTGAGGCGTCCTAATGCTCCTCTGGGATGTCACAAGCCTCTTGTTAGATGCACAAATCAGTTTGAATTCTTAATTTTATTTGCTAGCTATCTTTAACTTTTTAAATTTCTCTCTGAGTGTGGCAAAGCAATTTGGTGAAGCGTTCTGCCACCAGACTTTCTCTTGCTTCTTCATGTAACTCTTTGTCATTAAATCTTTTATCTCTTCTGAAATAATTTAATTTGCTGCTGCTGCTGCCCGCTCATATTTTCCATCTTTACTTTCTGAGGAATTAAAATCAGGGGGAGAATTGCCAGGATCTCCTAAGGAGTCCCTATATCTACTTTTCATTTCCAGGATATAAGAAAGGCCGATTTTTAATGTGATGTGCTTATCATTGTAAGTTTGTTGAAATGGTTCATAAATTAAATGGGACATTCTACACATCATCATAGCACCTATGTATTTAGAAAAGTAAAGAGATTCTTTGAATGCTTGCTTTCCCCAGCAAATTGATTTGGTATCAATTCTGATAGCTGGAGAACATGGTGACCTCAGATGCTTAGTAAAGAACCTTTGGCCAGGCAAGTATCTTAATGTTCTGTGAACTCACAACTTTTGCACTTCTTGACTTTGAACTGGTTTTCTTAATAATTACTTTTTTACTTTTTTCTCCCTATCTTTTAGTTGGAAGTATTATGCTCTTTTCCTGTTAGTGATCATCTTAGACATTAAAAGTGTATTATTGACTTATTAATGTCTAATATTAATTGATAAGTTTACTCTCCTCCTGTTTAGTACAAGGAGCTTAAAACGCTTGACTACATTTCCATTATTTCCAATCAATGCTTATTGAGATTTTCTCACATGTTTGCAACTTCTTTGCTCTTTATTCTTTTTGTACTTTTTGTCCCCTTGATCTTCTCCAGTGGTTATTTCCCTTTTTTTTTCACCCTGGCAAACATCCTTTGCAAATTCCTGTAGGTGCAAGTGTCCTAGGGGTAAACTCTTTCCATTTTTTATGTATCTGAAATGTCTTTTCTTCTGGTTACAAATTCTACATTAGCAGTTTCTTTCTGACTCCTGCTGCTACTATTAAGATGTCACCTGTCAGTCTGTTACCCCCTTGAAGGCAAGTTGCTCTATCTGCATTAAATTTTTCTTTGATTTTTTCCAGTTTAACTATGATGTGTTTAGGTATGAATGTACTTTTATTTATTCTGAGTGGTATTTATTGGGATTCCTAAATCTTAAGATTGGTGTTTCATCAGTTTTGGGGATTCTGAGCCCAAATCTCCACAAATATTGCTGATCTTCATTCTTTCTTCTTCCTTTAGGTGCCAGAACTTAGAGTTTCTCGTGTAATTCTTTGTATATTTACATTCTCTTCCAAGTTTTCTACCTTTTATGCTGCTTTCATGCTACATTCTGGAAAGTGTCTTCTGAGCTATTTTCAGACATGATCTGTCTTTTCAGCTCTGTAATATGTTGTTAAAATTCCCATTAAATTCTTAATTTTGTTTGTGAAATTTTCAGTTCTAGAATTTCAATTTGTTTCTTTTTCAAATCTGCAAAGTCACTTTTTATAATTGGCAGTTTCCTACTGAAATTTTTAGAGCTTACTTTTCTTTTCCTTGAAAATGGTAAGCATAGTTTTTTTATTCATTTAAATTTTAGTTAGTTAACATACAGTGCAATATTGGGTTCAGGAGTAGAGTTCAGTGATTCATCACTTACATATAACACTCAGTGCTTATCACAAGTGTCCTCTTTAGTACCCATCACCCATCTAGCCCACCTCCTACCCTCTTCCCTCCATCAACCCCCAGTTTGTCCTCTATCATTAAGAGTCTCTTGTGATTTATTTCCCTCTCTTTTCTTCCCCCTCTATCCATATGTTCATCTCTTTTGTTTCTTAAATTGCACATGAGTGAAATCATATGGGATTTGTCTTTCTCTGATTGACTTATTTCGCTTAGCATAATACATTCTAGCTCTAACCACATCATTGCAAATGGCAAGATTTCATCTTTTTGATGGCTGAGTAATATTCCATTGCATATGTATGAAAATGGTGAGCATAGTTTAACTGCATCTGATACTACCTATCATTATTTTGATTATTATTAAAATTAGTTTTAAGCATTTATTCATTTTTGGGAGACAGAGACAGAAGAGCATCAGTGGGGGAGGGGCAGAGACAGAGGGAGACAGATTCTGAAGCAGGCTCCAGGCTCTAAGCTGTCAGCACAGAGCCCAGTGTGGAGCTTGAACCCATATACCATGAGATCATGACCTGACACAGACTGCAAGATCATGACCTGAGCTGAAGTCAGATGCTTAACTGACTGAGCCACCCAGGAGCCCCTATTCTGATTATTTTTTTATCACTGCTGGTTCTCTTTTATGATATGTTTTTCTCTTTATGCATTAATGAGTGCTGGACATTGTATTTGAAACAGTGTTTGCTGGAATAATATGAAATTTGGGTTGACATTTTCTTCCTCTAAAGTGTGGTACAAACAATGTAAGGTATGTTAGCAAGCTCATAGTCTCAGATTGCATGGGGTATTGAGATTTAAAAATGGAGTCTACCATCTAGACAAAAATTGGTTTATTTTTGTTTTACTACTATTCTCAGAGTGTAGCCATTTGGGGTCCCAAGTCCCCAGTTAGGTGGGCCTGGAACTCTGACTACCTCCCTAGGACTAAGAGACTATCAAAAGCACATATCAGCTACCCTCTTTAGACCAGCAACTGCTCAGAGAGCAAGCCTTTCCCAATCCTTGGAGTTTTGTTCTGTAATTCTTTATTATCTTGATATATCTTTGATATTTTAAGAAAAATTTTAATAATATCTTTAATCAAGATTATATATATATATTTTTCTGAATGTGGTTGGCTTTAGTTAAATTACTTAGTCTTTCATTACCCAAAACAAAAATTTTATGCATCCATTCTATTTTCTTGGTATCCTTTTCTCTCCCTCCTTCTCTCTTTCTTTCTTTCTCTTTTAAAATATTTATGAAGTACTATTTTTAAGAAGAATATATGGAAGATAAACCTTCATAGTTCTTGGATGCCATTTTTTGCTTTCATATTTGATTAGTAGTTTGATTATGTATAGAATCGTTATTATGAAGTCATTTTATATTAGAATTTTGAAGGCATGATTTCACTATTTTCAGTACTTATTGCTGATGAGAAAACTAGCACTATTATGGTGTTTATTTGTATATATGTACAGGACGTCTCCTGTTTCCTAGGAAAACCAGCACCAGAAATGTCCAGGTAATGCAAATCTATATACATTGGATTGTTTTGGGGTACTGTTTTCTGATAAAAATAAATGATAGAATGATATGACATCTCCCAAGTTATAGTTCACTTTCCAGATTAATCATGAAGATAGTAATATCTGCACGAGTATTTTAAGACTTCCCTCCAGGAACCTATGTTAGATTCTTTGATTTACTTTAAACTGTTTCTCCTCTGAAAATCCTTTCCTATTATTTTCCTGTTGATTTTCTCCTCATCCATTATTAACTGATCTAACCTGATAATCCTCATTTAGCAATAGCTTTGTTAATGATTCAAAAGTATCCCAACACTTTCACCAACTTGATGAAATCTAACTTTTTTTTGAGATTTTCAGTTTTACTTTAAAATCTTTTATGCTACATATGTATTATCATACATTTATTAAAAGGTTTTATCATATATTTTTTGAAAATTCAATAAAAGAGTGGTCAAAATGGACTGTGATGTGATTGATGAGGACAGATGGCAGGGTGACAGGGGGATGCGTGGGTATTTGAATCAGGACTAATTTTATAAATGGCCTGTCCATTAATGATATATTTGAGGCAAGACTGTGCTTCCCTATGCAATCTCATGGCTCAAAGAAAGCAGGTGGTGAAACTATCAGACATCAAGGACCTTATATAAATTGTATCCATAGCCCTTTCATGGAAGCTTCTAGGATAGTCTCTTTATCTTTGGTGATTTACAAATTTTTATATGTATATTTCTAGGTATTGGTCTTTTTCATTCATTGTGCTCAGCATCTACTTCTTTCAGTTTGAAACCGAGTGTCTTCAATGCTCGGACATTTGCCTCTGCTTTTATCTTATCTGACAATATGATCCACTAATTGCCATCTTCTAGAAATTTTAATAAATCTCTGGTCTGCTGATGGCTCTTTCTCTTCTCTTTTTGGTGTGCTTATGAGTTTACTATCTTTTGTATCTCCTGTAATTTCTACAGGAATTTCCTTAAGAGTCTACCATGTAGAACAGAAGCTTCAGTATCATTTATATTAGATGCAGAGGACTTTATTCAATGGAAATAGCTACATCAATCTATTTTCATCTATCCATCTATACCAACTCACTATTACTTGATATTTAGGTTGTTGAAGATTTTTTTAAAATTTATTTTTTAATTTACATCCAAGTTAGTTAGCATATAATGCAACAGTAATTTCAGGAGTCTATTCCTTAATGCCCTTCACCCATTTAGCCCTACCCTCCCCTTCAACCCCTCCAGCAACCCTCTTTTTGTTCTCTATATTTAAGAATCTTTTATGTTTTCTCCCCCTCCCTGTTCTTATATTATTTTTCCTTCCCTTCTTTTATGTTCATCTGTTTTGTATCTTAAAGTCCTCATATGAGTGAAGTCATGATATTTGTCTTTTTTTGACTGACTAATTTTGCTTAGCATAATGCCCTCTAGTTCCATCCAGGTAGTTCTAAATGGCAAGATTTCATTATTTTTGATTGCTGAGTAATACTCCAGTGTGTGTGTGTGTGTGTGTGTGTGTGTGTGTGTGTGTGTGTGTACACATACACACCACATCTTCTTTATCCATTCATCCATCGATGGACATTTGGGCTCTTTCCATAGTTTGGCTATGGTTGATAGCACTGCTATAAACATTGCTCAAAACAGCATGTCTATATCCCTTGACTAAATACCTGGTAGTGAATTTTCTGGGTTAATAAGGTAGTTCTATTTATAATTTTTTGAGAAATATTCATATTGTTTTCCAGAGTGGCTGCACCAAGTTTGCATTCCCAAAAGTGTTTTTTGAAATGCTGTCCATAATTTTTGATATTTCTGATTTTAAAATCTCCCTTTTCTCTGGATGCACATAGAAATTACCACAAGTAAAATACTATTTTACCTAGAATAAATTCATGTTCTATATCAGATAAATATTCCATTCTTTTTTAATGTGACAACCATTTGAGGACCAGTTAGGAGAGAATGGCTGTTTCAAGGGTCACATAATGAGAAAATTGAGTGTAAAGGGCTTTTGACAGCCAGTCTGAAGAAATATGAATACTCAGAGATAGGCCTCCATTTTCCAGCACAATGCAAAGTAGACCCAGCAGAGAGAATATGGCAACTGCTGATGTTGAGACGCCCACACACGAAAAGCAACCAAATTTTCTCAGCATTAGGATTAGGCAGTCATCCTCAAGGACAGTTGAAATAGGAGCCAAGAGAGGCATTCTCTGTTCAAGGAAATTGAAACCAGAGGTCAGCAAAAGAAGTTTTCAGCTGCCTATTAGGAAAGAGACACATTTTAGGACGTTGTGGATGGATAAAATATTTTAAATATGAGCCCTAAGTCTATTATGCCATACAATCTAAAATTTGTTCACTTTTAAAAGGTTTTTTAAATCACTGATTTGCACAGCAGAAAGATGAGGCTGAAAGTATGTTATTTTAATGGTAAGGTCATATTGGTGCTAATAACTAAGCTACTGAAATCCTTATTAGTGAAGTAACATTTAGAGCTCAAATATTTTAAAAAAATAACACCAGGGTCTATTGAAGGGCTTCTCAATGAGACATGAGACATGAATCCTCCAGATAACACCTGTTTCTTTAAACGCTCCACTGCTCCAAATTAATCAGAATGATGGCTGTAGTGAACTTGAGGTTGTGGCTGAGTTCTTTCCTCCAGGAGGGGAACTCGATGCATATTCCAGAGCAAGGAATGGCCAAGATTCCTTTTTGTCACAGATGGTCACAGCCCAACTGTTGTATACAGAGAAGCTTTTGTTAAAAGGTGAGAATTATCACTATAATTTAATCATTAAAATTAATAAAATTAGCATAACTCCAGCTTTAATTTTAATTTCCCCACCAACTTTATAAAATTAATGGTTCTCCTGAGCAATAACAGATAATTCTGCTAATCTGATAAGAAGGTAACTTTTTGAGTCTAGCTTCTTTTCCTTGAACCAGTGCTAGGCTACCTGGAGATTTTCTAATGATGAGCTGACTCAGAAGTGGAAAGATCTCTAAAGCTACTCTGAGTCCAATGGCATGGAGTAAAAGAATATTAGGCTAGGAGTTAAAAGCTCTAGGTCTAATCTTGGCTTAGCTGCATTCTACCTCATCTGTAAAATGGGATTAATAGTGCTAGCTCTGTCTACCTACAAGATTGTGAAGAATAAACAGGACTACAGTGCGTGTATTGATATTTTTTATATATACTTGGGAATTTCTGGTATTCCATTTTAAGAAAGAGGAGGAAAATGCCTTTTCATCCTCTCCTCCACTGATAGGTTCTTGGGTATATTATTTGGCTCAGATTGCCATAACAAAATTTCACAGATAGGATGGCTTAAACAACAGAAATTTACTTTCTCACAGTTTTGTGTGCTAGACGTCCAAAAGCAAGGTTCCAACCAATTCAGTTTTTGGTGAGAGTCCTTTTTCTAGTTTGTAGATGGCCACCTTCTAATGTCCTCACATGCTTTTCATTATCTATGCTTTCTGGTGTCTCTTCTTATAAGGGCACTAATTCTATCACATCAGGGCCTTACCCTATGACCTTATTTAACCTTAATTACATCCTTACTCCAAATATAATTATACTCAGAGTTAGGGCTTCAACATAAGAGTTTTGTGTGTGGGGGTACAGACATTTAGTCCACAAGATCAGGAAAGATTACATTGATCCAGAATCTATGGAGTCCTCAGCTGTGGACTCACAAATAACAGTGCCTCAGATTAGGCTTAGTGGAGAAATTAGGACCTTGTGCTAAAGATTTGCTTCCCACAACCTCTCAATTGTATCTTCCATGAAAAATCTTCCATTTTTGGATGCTAAAATATTTAAATTTTGAGATGTTACTGCCAAATATTTTTATTTATTTATTTTTTTAATTTCTGTCCTTGACGGAATGTATTAAATAAGCAAACACCACCAACAAGCAAAACAAGTACTACAACGTAAAAATATTAAAAAAAGAAAACCTTCTCACATGCATAAATGAAAGATTGCACACAAAGAACTCACATCTTTTCAAGCTTCAATAGTAAATATTCTGCTACTATGTATTAAGTACTGCATGGTTTGCCCAAGCAAAGATGAAACCACATCATGAATCAATAATCATTTTGCATTTTCTTTCATTATCTACTCAAAGTCATGCCTACTGCACCTCTAAACATTTCATTAAATCCAGTTATACAGCAAACACTCCCAAAATAAACTTAGATTGTATTGCAGTTTCACTTAACAGTATATAAAATGCTGTGTTGTGACAGGTATCAACTATCCATTAGATACTGAATCAATTTTTCTTAAGCACTACTAACTGCTTGCTTTTCTTGAGCTAGATCATTCTGAAAATTTCCTGTTAGACCTATGAGTGCAAACATATGGTATCTGTCCTTCTCTGCCTGACTTATTTCTCTTAGCATGACACTTCAAGGTCCATCCACTTTCCTACAAATGGCCAGATTTCATTCTTTCTCATTGCCATGTAGTACTCCATGTGTATATATACCACATCTTCTTGATCCATTCATCAGGTGATGGACATTTAGGCTCTTTCCATGTTTTGGCTATTGTTGACATTGCTGCTATGAACATTGGGGTACATGTGCTCCTATGCATCAGCATTTCTGTATCTCTTGGGTAAATCCCTAGCAGGGCTATTGCTGGGTCATAAGGGAGTTCTATGGATAGTTTTTTGAGGAACCTCCACACTGTTTTCCAGAGCG
>PJEM01011646.1:11899-52848 GCA_004023845.1 Helogale parvula | reverse complement strand
CCTTCGTGCGCGCGCAGAGCACAGAGCAGGTGCTCATCTAGCACTTAGTGATTGGGTCAAAACCGTTTATATTGTTCCGTCCACAGCCTTGCTACCCTTCCTGGAGTTCAGTTTATTTTCAAACTCGGGCTTCGTGGCACCCTCCACGTGCACCATCTCTGCCGTCCATCAGAACCTCCATAATATAACCTAAATGTGCTGGACTTATTTCCCTCCGACTGCCCTGTGGCATCTGGTTCCCATCTGTTTCTCTGGCCTCATCTCCTGCCACCCGTCCCCATGCTCCTTCTCCACCGGCCTCTCCTCTCCTTGCCATTCCTGTAACGTGCCAAGCATTGAACTCCCACAGGGCCTTTGCACATGCTGTTGGTGCCTCTACTCATTCTCTCATCACTCAGGTCTCTGCTCATGTGTCACCTTTAGGAAAACCTGGCCTGAAATAGGAAGGCTTCACTGACACCCCGTTCTTCATCCCCACAGCCTACTTTGTATTTCTTTCTACTTTATATAGTATAGGTGTCCTTGTTTATTACCTGTCCTACCCCACCTCCACTAGCAGTGAGCTCCTCCTGGGAGAAAATCCATCCACTTCTCAGTAGGCCTCACCTGGCCTCTGTTCCCACATGCCTGCTGCCTCTCTATGATTGGAAATGCCAGATCGGCTCCTTTCTGGCCTCCATCCCCGGTTCTGGTGCTTCCCGTCTCTCAGAGCTCTGCAGTCCCCTGGACAGGCCTCTGGGTGTCATTCCTGAACATAAGCACCATGTGCCTCAGTCAAGGTTGGCCCCGGCTTGTGCCTGGTCCTCTCAGGCACCCCTCTCGTCCGCCGCACTTGGCCTTCCCCAGCCAGAGCCCAGGCCCCCTTCCTTCTCCAAACTCAAGGCTCACGTCTTAACGAGGCCAGAGTCCTTGTTCTTCGACATCCAGCCCAGCCCATGACAAGCACAGCTCAGCCTGCTCACCCGACGGGAGCTCAGTGCGGGGACCTTGTCCCTGTGCAACCCTGGTGTCTGGTCCCTAGAACAGAGCCTGGCATTTGCGATGTGCCATGACGACTGGGTGACTGGAGATTCTTCCAGGAGCCCAGAGTCTGCTCCGGAGCTCTGGGGTGGGGCCATTTCTGTTGCAAAAGGACATAGAAGTGCCCAGTCCGCGTGGACTCTACGTGTCGCCCTTATTTGGGAAGATAACTGCCCCTCCCCCCATCAGCAAGCACACGGCGCCGTGGAAACGTCCCCGTCGGGTGCTTGTGTAACATTAACAGTCCTCACCCCCTGTCACCCGAAGAAACAAGCTTAAGAAAGACAAACTTTACAGAAAGAAAAAAGAGGCTTGAAGAGAGGGCATGACCTGCCCTTTTCTCCGAAGCACCATTCAGCAGAGAGAAGCAGGATCTAAGTTGGTTCAGTGCACAGCTTCCGGGTCCACCATGGGCAGAAGATGGCCAAGATGGCGTCATGGGAGCTGTGAGTTCTCTGCGTGGACATGTCTTTGGACACAAGGAGGTAGAAAGGGAGAGGGCGGTGCTGTCTTTAAACTATGTTCTGTTCAAATGATGTCAAGGGGAGAACAGCATCCCAGAACCGATTCCAGGAGACGGGAGTCGACAGAAAGGGATCCGTGTGGGAGGATCGGGAAGTATGCTGGAACCCAGAGGTTCGCGGACGGAATGAAGACAGAGTGTGGCGTGCACAATACACCCGATCAAGAGAGACGGGGACTGTATTGCTCACCGAAGCCTCGTTCAGCTGTTCTGCAAACACGAGTTCCACAGCCTCCGGGCGGAGGGTCTGCCGCGGAGTCAGGAATGCCGGCTGCAGACTGGGCTCTCATCATCTCCAGTGAGTCATCGACCCCAGGCAAGTTAGCCCTCCAGGCTCTGTGCCCTTCTCTGCAAAGTGGTCATCACACTACGCCTGTTGCATTGCGTTGTTGTGAAGATCCAACAAAACAATCCTTAGCTGAGTTTCTAAATCAACATTCAACAGATGCTGGTTCTCATTTTTCATGAATTAGTAATACGGTGCCCACAAGGTTCCTGGGACCCTTCTGGGTGCATAACAGGCAGTAATTTAGTTGCCTTTATTATACACCAAAATAGACCATTTCCCCACCTCGTGGATGAGGAAACTGAGGCACAGAGAAGCTAAGCGGACTATCTGAGTCACACAGCTCAGAAGCACTTGAAGCAGCCTTCGAAGCCATGAGTGTGAACCTCTCTGTGTGCGCGGCTGCCTTGCACACGGTGTGATCACCCGCTCCGTGCGCGGCCCTGTGCCGAAGCACCAAAGCTAAAGGAGTAGAAAGCACGGTCCGCTCCTTACACTGGGAGAGCTCCCTGTCTCCTGAAGTCCTCTGCCTATGACGTAGGAAAAACTTACGTAGCTTAGCACAGTTCTTGAAGTGCGTCAGCAAACCCCGCTTCCCTCTGTGCAGAAATCAGTAGTCTTGGCAGCTGATTTCTACTTTCTTTGTTTGGGTGAGAACAGTAAGAAGTAAATGCTCATTTAAAACCTCTGACTTTGGGGGCACCTGGGTGGCTCAGCTGGTTAAGCAGCCAACTTCAGCTCAGCTCATGATCTCATGGTTTGTGGGTTCGAGCCCTGCATCGGGCTCTGTGCTGACAGCTCAGAGCCTGGAGCCTGTCTTCAGATTTTGTGTCTCCCTCTCTCTCTCTGTACCTCCCCTGCTTGTATCCTATCTCTTTCTCTCTCTCTCTCTCTCTCTCTCTCTCTCTCTCTCAAAATAAAATAAAAATAAATAAATAATAAAACCTCTGACTTCGGCTACTGCAGTATCATATCACCTCACCTATGCTGTCTATGCCCTCGCACCGCTGCTCCTGTCTCATTCCTACGCTGTGCCTTCAGAGGACCTGTGTGCTGAGTGCTCCCCAGGGTGGGGTGAACTCCACCAGCCGAACTGCTTGGGGGCAGCAGAAGCTGAACTGGGTGTTTTCATCGCCTTTGCCCAGAAAGGCTTCGTTGGAGACACCTGTGGAAATGACTTTTGCTTTCATGTCAGCCAGTTTTTAAAGCTTTCATTAACGATGATAAATTATTCAAAAAGGAGTAACACCCGAAACCTCTTTAGAATATTGACGTGGTCCAGCAGGAAATGAATGGAAAAGTGCCTCCAGGTCCGAGGCTAACTTCCATTTAATTTTTAGAGGACCCAGTCGAGCTGTTAAAGTGATCAGAAGCGGGCCTGGCCAGAGCCAGCTCTGCAAAAGGGGTGTTATTATCTCCCAGACCATTAATTTACCCAGACCCAGTCAATGTCAAGACAACAAAACTCCTCGTGTGACGGTAGGACTCAGGGTGTAATTACCGAGCGGCTTTGACTTTTTATCCGGAACCTCCTGAGGAACATTTTTTTTTGAAAAGCAGGTTCTAACTAAATAAAAAAATATATATATGATGTACAATTCAGTTTCATTTCCGGAATCTTACACAGTGGTCTACAGGAAGCTTTGGAGACCGCACACTTCCTCCCCCTTGCTCCACCTTCATATCTTCGTGCGACGGATAAAACCAGTGTCAGATAATAGATGTCCCCAAAGGCCACGTCGAAGTTCTAAGTACCTGACACGTATCTGGTACTGAGTTACGGATGATTGCGCCTGGAGGTCTCGTGCCCTGGGGACGCAAGCTGGGGTATCAAGAAAGACTTGGCGGCATGTTGTACGTAGGATGGCAGTTTCGAAATGCACCAGACGGGAAGATGCAGGGACTTCGGGGGGCCCCAAATCTCAGCCCAGGAATACTTCAAGACTGACCCCGCATGTCAGCTTGCAAGGTGTTTGTGATCTTGAAGCCACGAACCACGTATGACCCACCAATTCCACCCCTCGGCGTACATCCGAGAGAAACGAAAACCGAAATGAGAGCGCAGGCTTGTGCCTCGACGGTCACCGCAGCGCTGTTCACGAGAGCCAGAAGGTGGAAACAGCCCAGACCTGTGCAAGCTGAGGAAACGGCAAAGTGTGGTGTGTCCATACAACGGAATATTCCCCGGCCAGGAAAAGGAGCAAAGCGTTGCCACGCGCCCTCACGGGGCCGGAGCCGTCCAAACAGGATGCTGTCGGAAGAGGCGGCCACCAAGGGCTCCGTGTGTGACCTCATCCATCCGGGATGTTCGGAGCCCGCGAAGCCACAGACAGAAGGCAGATCGTGGTTGCCAGGGCCTGGGGGGAGGGGAGACAGGAGTGGCTGCTCCTGGGTGGGGATTTCTTGGGCGCAAGGAGAACATTCTGGAATTGGACAGTGCTGATGGTTTGCACAGCCCTGTGAATATGCTAAAACCCGCTGAACTGTTGACTTTTAAAAGGTGAATTTCACAGCGTATGGATTCTATGTCTGAAAAAAAAAGAGTGTAGGAGGAAAACGTATCCCTAAGGCCAGGGCCGTGGTGATCCGATGACCCATTCTAACCCCTGCGGCCAGCAGAGGCGGTGGTGGTTCCGGATCTGGAACTCCTTGACAGTCGGTCCCCCACTAACACCAAACAGAGCGGCCTGGGGGGTGTTTGCACACATCGTCCAAGTTCTCTTTCCGTGACACCCCGACCAGCTCCTTGGCAATTTTGTTCTCTGGGGGTCAAGGCCAGGGGCACGTTCGTGCGCCTGGGGCGAAGCCTATGTTTCTAGAAGCTGTGACGCGGACAGGTGCCATGACACTGCTGGTGACTTCCACACTGAGTATGGCTGGCAAAGTGGCTGAGTCCTTGGCCCTCGGGCATTCCGGGCCCTTCTGCAGCTGGAAGAGAGGAGATGGTGATTTAGGATGGGCCGTCCTCCGCAAAATCTCCATTTCCCAAGAGGCGGAGGGGGAGGAGGAGGAGAAGGATGGGCCGCTCAGGACGAAGCCGTTTGTCACCTCGGAGCCTTGGTCGGGAAGGCTGTGACAGCCTGCTCTGTCTGTCACACACCGCTGATGAATTTTCCAACACGGCTTACTGCAAGGTCTCTTTAAGTCCCTCCTCCTTTGCACTAAGGAAGGCTGTTCTCTTGACCCTTCCAGACCCCCCTCTGTCACACCCTCCTTTTTAAAATGATGTCTTCCAGGGGCGCCTGGGTGGCTCAGTCGGTTAAGCGTCCGACTTCAGCTCAGGTCATGATCTCACGGTTCGTGGGTTCGAGCCCCGCGTCAGGCTCTGTGCTGACAGTTAGCTCAGAGCCTGGAGCCTGCTTTGGATTCTGTGTCTCCCTCTCTTGCTGCTCCACCCCTCGAGCTCTCTGTCTCTGTCTATCTCTCTGTCTCTCAAAAAATAGAGAAACATTAGAAACAATTAAGATGATCTCTTCCAGGGAGCTTTTCTCAGCTGTTTCCATTTCCACTCACTGGTTCTCAACGGGGAGGCAGGCTTGTCCCCCAGGGGACACCGAGTGGCACCTGGAGACAAATTTGGTTAACTGGTGTGTGAGTGGGGGGAGGGCGTCCGACTGGCATCGAGCGCCTGGGGAAATGCCATGCCTTTAAGCATTCGGTGCTCGGGACGGCCCCTCCCCCACCTCGCAAAGGCGTCTCCACCCCAATGTCCACAACACCACGGGGGAGGCTTTTTTGTAGGAAATCTTCTGTTTCCGGCCTCACAGCACCTCATATATGCAGTGCGAACCCCTCGCGTTTACACTGAAGACTTCTCTATAGATGTTGATCTGTTTCTCCAGCCGGCTTCTTCTAAGGGCTAAACAAGATGATGAGGAAGACGAGGGGCCTGGTGCCCAGTAGGCATCCAGAATGCCCATCAGCCTATCACATTCTCTCTGGAGGCCAGGGTCCTCCCTGGCACTCGATGGAGTAAGACGTGAACTGGGAGAGACACATGGGTGGCTCAGTCGGTTGAGCATCTACCTTCAGCTCAGGACATGATCTCACAGTTCATGAGTTTGAGCCCCGGTCGGGCTCTGTGCTGTCAGCACGGAGCGCACTTCGGATCCTGTCCCCCTGTCTCTCTGCCTTTCCCCCACCTCGTTCTCTCTCTCTCTCTCCCCCTCCCTCAGGTCTGTTATTATCCCCATTTTACAGATGAAGACACTGACGCAGCCTGCGCTCTGTGGGAGGCACAAGGCCGCAGGCTGGTTCATGGCACAGCTGCATTTGAATCCTGGAGTCTGATTCCGTATTTGTGCCCCTCGCCACTGTGTGGAGGGGTGTGGGGGACGGAGAGCCTCGACCCCTCCACCCCCACTCCCCTGCGTCTGCCTGTCCTACAGGCGGGAAAGCTGGGAGCTTGGGGTCAGGACTCCTTGCCGCTAGAGCTCTTCATGTGTGCCGCTCTGACCGCACGGACGGATTTGGGCGAGGTTTGGGACCCAGGAGGAGGCAGAGACCCCTGCCGGCTGCTGGATGCTTCATGGCAAGCATGTATCTAAGGTCTTTACTTTCTCCGTGGGTGCTTTAAAATTTTTCTAGGGCTTTATTTTTATTTTTTGAAAGACAGAGAGAAACAGAGCGTGAGCGGGGGAGGGGCAGAGAGAGAGGGAGACACAGAATCCAAAGCAGGCTCCAGGCTCTGAGCTGTCCGCACAGCCCAACATGGGGCTCGAACCCACGGATGGGAGATCTCGACCTGAGCCGAAGTCAGATGCTCAACAGACTGAGTCACCCAGGCGCCCCATTTAAAAAAAATTTTTTTACCATTTTAATTTTACTTCTCCGTGGTCACTTCAGCAGTGGCCTGGAAGGTGGGCACAGTTGGCTGCGGTCTCGGCAGGCGTGGTGTGGCTGCAGGAGAGGCAGCAGGAAGGGTAGCTCCCTGGTTGCGGCCGAGGAGCTAAGGTCCTGGGGCTGCCAGCATCTGACTGATGGAAGATGCCACAGTTTCCTGGTGTGGATTCCAT
This sequence comes from Helogale parvula, assembly GCA_004023845.1. NCBI lineage: Eukaryota > Metazoa > Chordata > Mammalia > Carnivora > Herpestidae > Helogale > Helogale parvula. The sequence continues at coordinate 46,004 of PJEM01011646.1, read as the reverse complement.
TCCTCAGAGCGCTACTCTGCAGCTCTTCCCAGAATCATATGACGTAATCCATATCCTGTAATAAACACCTTTCTGCCTAGAGTAACCAGGAGGGTCTATTCCCTGCACTTACCCCAGTCACACAATGCGAGACCCAAATATCATCTTCATTTCAGACAAAGCTAACATTGGAGAATGTGTCCTGCGTCCATAGATTGAAATCAGCCTTGGCTATTTCATTCCTCTTTGCCAGTGATTTATTCTAGAAATGGTCATGTGACCCTGTTCTAGTCAATAAGGAGGGTAAGTCATCTTGGGAGCTTCTGGGAAAGATTTTCCTCTCTGATAAAGCAGAGGGCTGCATGGCTCGGAAGTCCTGTTTTTATGACCACTCCTCTATTCATATTTGGGAATTGGGCTCGCAAGGATGTGATACTTGGAGCTCCGGCAGCCACTTTGTGACTATGAGGGAAGGCAAGTGGGCTTCCTAATTAGACATATTTCCCTTCCCAGACACAGGTGGCACCGCCCCCCGCTTCCCCCAGGGGTGGAGGCTGCCCTTCCACTCCTAAGCTTGTGGAGGAACAAAGCAGAATGTACCCTTTCTGTGAGCAGCTCACTTGAAAAAAGAAGAAGCAAGGAGGGGCTGGCTATGGAGGCTCAGTTCTTTATCCTGCACTCACCAGACAAATGAATCCGTCCTTCCTGGGGTGGGGGTGGTGACTGATGACAGATGAGGAGACTACGGGGAAAATTGGCTCAAAGAGCCATTTCTAGTATTGAGATGCTGGGTCCATGAATGGAGATCATGAGCTTTAAGTCACCTTTTGGAACCAGAGAGGATATTATGTCATAGATCACATGACTCTGCGTACAATTAAATGTAGTCATTTTGTACTTTGTGGAACCCTGAGGGGTAGAGGGCATCATTCCAGACTAAAGAGGTTTCTAAATAACTGATGCTTTGTCCTTTCTAGAGACAGCGTCTTTTAAAATGTTAACCTCTGGGCATGAACAGTTTTCTGAGAGGTATTATTACAAAAAGAAACCATATTATTTAGGAGGCTTTGGGCTACAGGTAACAAAATACCCAACCAATAGAGACTTAAACGATAAATGCATTTCATTCCTTTTTTTTATGTTTATTTATTTTTGAGAGAGACAAAGAGACAGAGCATGAGCAGGGGAGGGGCAGAGAGAGGGGGAGACACAGAATCTGAAGCAGGCTCCGAGCTGTCAGCACAGAGCCCAACGCAGGGTTCAAACTTGTGCACCATGAGATCATGACCCGAGCTGAAGTTGGACGCTTAACTGACTGAGCCGGTACCCCCCATTTCATGTCTTACATAACAAAAAGTCTTAAGGTTGCAGGGTGGGCTTAGGGCTCAGCACCGTCACTGAAAATTCAGATTCTTTCTATGTGCCCTTCCCCCCACCCTCAGCACGATGGACAACCCTTCCCTCATAGTCACAAAACGGCTGCTGGAGCTCCAAGCATCACATTCTTTTTTGCAAGCCCATTCCCCAAACAGGAATAAAAGAGGCTGATTTAAAAAAATAGAAAAAAAAAAAAGAACTTGCTAGTCTTGTGGCCTCTGCTGTATCAGAGAGGAAAATCTTTCCCAGAAGCTCTCAAACCAACTTACCCTCCTTATTGACTACAACAGGGTCACATGACCATTCCTAGAACAAATCAGCAGCAAAGAGGAATGAAATGGCCATGGTTGATTTCATCCAGTCTTAGGGCCGTCACACCATCTCCCAAGCGCAGTCAGAGTCCTGGAGGCACTGAAGGGGGGCGGGCACTGGCGGGGAGGCAGTAACGGTCCAAACGGTCTGCATGTCTCGGTGTCTCCGTGCTGTGTGAAGCAGAGGTTCCCTGCGGAGCCCAGACGGCTCCAGACCGTGTGCTTTCTGAATTCTTCTTGCTCGCTCTGTGTGACGGGGCCCGTCCGCCCGCACTGCCAGGCGGCCAGCTGTCACTTCCTGCGACACCTGTGTGCCTGTTAGAGATGCCATCTCTCCCTGCATCTGATCTTTTCCTTAACTGTATGCAGGCCCAGAAACTTGCGGGGGGCGGAATGCACTTCCTGGACCATGACAGTGTCTGTTACTGGATTGCAGGTGCACTGGTATGGAAGTCTTCTGAACCCCTTGTCCCCAAAGCTGGCTAGAGCCACCCCCAGATGCCTTCATTGTTTGATTTTTTTTTCAATCTTCAGTTAGCAGAATAAGCTTTCTTGGAATGACCTAGGCCAGGAGGGGTGGGACTGTGTGGCTAGGCATCACTGCGTGCCCACGCACCACGAGGAGGGCGCTGCCTGGGCACCTGGCTCTCTGATGTCTCCCATTACGGGTCCCTTGCACTGAGGGGTTTCCCTGGCCATCAGCTCTGCTCAGGGTCGCAAAAAACATAACACAGCGTAATGGACCAGATCAGGGTTACTCAACCTCAGCACTATTGATATTTGGGGCCAGATAATTCTTTAGGATTTGTGGGGGGCAGGGGGAGGGGTGTTCTGTGCGCTGTAGGATTTTTAGCAGCATCCCTGGCTCTCCCTACTAGATGCCAGTAGCCACGTGCACCCTGTAATAATAATGTCTCTAGACATTGCCACATGTCACCTGGGGGTACAGTCACCCCCAGTGGAGAAGCCCCGGGCTGAAGAATCACGGTCTGGGGACTGTGGCTTTATTTTCTCCCTGAATGTGTCCCACTGTGGTGGTTGTTTGCTGTCTTGTTATCCGCAGCCAGACCCAGACTCTACGTCCCGTGGGAGCAGAGACCAGATCTGTGCTCCTGGTCACAGTGTCCGGGGTGCCCGACACTGCCTGCCCCATGGCAGGGGGGTGGTGGGGGGCAGCAAATATTAGTTGAATGTGAGCCAGGGGGTCCGAGAGCGGGTTCCTGACGGAGTCGCTGAACAAGCATCCGCTCTGTTCCAGACACTTGGGTGGACATTTCCCCTGCATCAGCTCATGTCACCTCACACGTAGGGAAACTGAGGTGCAGACAAGTCCAGCACCAAAGTGCTGACAAATGATAGAGGCTAAAGACACGAGGGCAACTTGGAGGGGTGACTTCCGGCTGAAACCCTGGAGGAAATGTCCCTCGGGGGCTGGAGGGGTTCAAGGGCCGAGAAGTCGGGGCGGGTGCGCCAAGACCGGCTTGTTCTGCTGAGGACTTGGGGCGCCCAGGGGCCCCGGAGAGCTTGCGTTTTTTCAAATTGGAGGAATTACAGATCAAATGCTCTTTGATGGCCTCCAGACTATTCCTTTTTTCTTTCCAGAGGGAAACCGCAAAGCCAAACCTCTGAGCCGTTTCCTCCCTTCAAGCAGCCTGGGAAATGTGGCCCCGGAGTCTCCCCGCTCCCCACGAGCGGGATTCTGTGGTGTTTTGCTCTCCCCGCCCCCTCCCTCCCAGTAATTAGCTACAGCTTTCTCTTGTGGTATTTATGTGTTTAGACAACACGGTTCATTGTTTCCAAATGTTAGTCAATTCGAACTATAAATCAAGCCCCAAATCTTGAATCCCATTCAAGGGAAAACTCACAAGTTGATGCTACACAAATAAATCATAAGAGGGTGGGAATGTTATAAATGTAGAAAAGCAATTCAGACTCAGGCGCTGTAAAAATGCAGCTCTTTGAGCAGAAGTGAGTGCGTTAAAGCGATTATATAAGGCTTAGGACGATCTAATAGTACATTAGTCTTAAAGATGAAAGTTCGTCTATCTAAGAAGAATTGATTTCAGCACTTTATAGTTTACAAAGCTTTTTTTTTTTTTCTTTTTGCATAACGTCCTATAGGGAGGCCAGCCATTTTCCTAAATCCGTCAATTCTGAGACCCATTTTCCTTCTATTTTTATCTCTGAAATTAGGATACATCTTAGCATCAAAGGCATATCCGTTTAACGGGCAGGTTTGTTTTCTTAGTGATTCATAAAGTAATGGTGCATGTTATAAATAATACCGTCTTAGATTTAATGAAATGCATCTCATTATGATCCCGGTTTCCCAGGAGAAGTGACAAGTCCTGAGATGTTACAGACTTGGCCCAAGGTCACACAGCAAGAAAGACAGGACCTTTAAAGGGCATGGACATACCCCACGGAGAGATGATCTCTGAGTGCTCACTCAGGAAGGTAGACTCATAACTGAAGACTTGTTTTGCTGAACAGCAGATGCTGATTTGTAGCTAGAGCACAGATGCCCCAGATGTTAGAAGAGTGCCACATTCTCCTTCTCTACCTTTGCCTTGAAATGTTCAGACTCTCCTCAAGATAATTTAGATGGCATTGGTTTGAAGTTTGCCCCAATGTTAATCTCTGGCAGTTTAAGCTTCCCTGGCTACCTCCAGCAAAATAGGAAATGGCAGCCTGACTCCAGATGGACACTGTCCCACACGGTGACACAGGTTTGGAGAGAGGAGCACAGGTTACACCTCAACACTTTTCAGCTCTTGACTGATCTCTTTGTACAGTGCACATCCTGAGTAACTGTACACAGCACCCCAGTGCCCAGGACACCCATGTGTCTCCACCTGGTCTTCCTTGGAGGGGTAGTGGGACAAGAATGTTTGAGAGAGAGAGGGAAGATGCAGACAGATTCAGAATTACTTTTCTAGTCCAGATCACATTCATCGTCTAAGCCTGCTTTTCATGTTCTGATGAAGTCTTAGCCCGTGAAATCTTTGACCATGCGTGGCTCTTAGAAAAGAAACTAAATGCTTAGGAAAACTTATATAGTCTTCAGAAATCCAAACACAGTCTTATTTTTAATGGTTTTTCTGTACCTATATCTGAAGGCACACCCTGTTAGCTAAACCGGCCCACCATTTACATTAGCTTGCTGGTCTGAAGCTGGTCTACTCCATGGGTAGAAGTAAAGGGACTTTTGTTCAGACCTTATGCAGATCTGGGTTCCAACTTGGATCTCTGAGCTGCTGCCTGTGGGGAGTGCTGAATGTCTCTGAAACCTCAGTCTTTCCATCTGTAAAAGGGGGCATGGTGGATTAAGGATGACCACACTGTTCCTTGCCACTCCTCCCACTGAGAAGTGGGGTCCGATCCCCCTCCCTTTGAATCTTGATCAGTCTTAATGACCTGAGGCACCCAAAGAATGTGCTAGAAGTTAGACCCTTGGACCTCTGAGGCTGGGTCACCTGCAAAGCCTTGTAGATTCCGCCCCGACTTCTAATTCAACTGCCCCGTGGGGGAAGCAGCCCCCACAGCCCCATGGGGGGGGGTCTGCATGGAGAGGAGCCCCAGCTGACACCCCCATCTAGGTGCCAGCCATGCAATAGGCTGTCTTGAAGATGGGTCCCACAGACGCTGCCTCAGTTGATGCCGTGAGGTGCAGACAGGCTGCCCCTGTGCCCAGCTTGCAGACTTGTGAGCCGAATGAAAGATGTTATTCTGAGTCACTAAGCTCTGGGGTGCCACACCCTGTCGTGACAGATCAAAAGAATGGCGGGAATAAGCACAATGCCTTGGGACTGTCATCCGGGGCACAGTAGGCACTGAGCGAAGCCAGGCTCTCTTCCTTCCCTTGCAAGTAAACAGTGCGTGATAGACTCAGTTCCTAGTTCCTGGTTCCTGTGGGACCAGCCTGGGCTCCCCTCAGGAGCTGGGGGACAGGACATCACCATGACACACAGCTGATCTGACCTCACACCGTCTCTGTCCACCAGGCACCGGCATCGCCAGCGTCCCAGTGGGTGAACATCAGTACTAGATCATTCGCCCCGGTGCCCACGAAGGAGAGTTGCCTGGGGTTTAAAGGAAATGTGGCCTGATGTCCTCCGGCCACAGGAGACAGTTGGGTGAATTTGACAGCGTGTTGAAGGCTGCATCTGCTGTTGGTCCGCGCTCCCCATCCCTGCCTGGTGTACTGACTAAAGGCAAACAGGAGACTGGCCTCCTGGTCCTGCAGAGACCCTACCAGGGTTCCTACCCAGCCCTGTTCCAGACCAGGGACCGGGTGCCTGACGATCAGCACCCCTAGCCCCACGGGGCTCCCAAAATGCCCCCGGGCAGGGCTCCAGCCCAGCAGGCAGTGACAGAGGGCACTAGGGGTGAGGTGGGGTAGTTGAATGGGCTTCACCCCTCCCTCCCCCACCCCGTGGGCCTGTTCTGATTATAGTCTGGGCTTTTAGTGGCCTGTTCCTACTCCCACCCATGGAGAGTGGGATGCGACCTGTCCAGACACTCCCCGTGCAGCAAGATCACAAAGTAGGGGCTTCATAGGCCATTGAGAAGGTGGTCAGGTGATAATGGTAAATGCCACAGTCGTGTGTAACAGGGTCAGGGGAGGGGAGACCAGGGAATTTGTCCCTCTGTTTGCTGAGCTGTTTCAGAAGCCCTTCACGTGGTGGTGCTGCCAGTCATTTGGGTGCTCCATGCCTCGGCTCACCCACCTGTAGTATGGGTTATCCAGAGCATCCAACCCCCCGGGGCATTGGGGAGGTTAAATGAGATGCTATATTTAAGCCATTGGCCTGCCCTGGCGCAACCCCATTGTTAGCCAGGATGTCCGTCTCCCAACAGCCCTCTGACGTGGGGCTTGCGTCCTCCACCGCCACAGAGAACGGGAGACTCTGAACACCAGTACATGAATCATTACACATTCGGGCAGGGCAGAATGATTCAGAGACATCGGAGCCGTTTCAGACGTGGTGCTGAAATTCAATCAGGTAAGTCTGGAAACAAACCAGGCATCCGTCTCCCATCTTGTGCCCACAAACCTGGGCAGCTGCTTACATCTTCCAAGCAGATGGCAAAGCCTGTGCGCCACCACCCAGGGCCACCGCATTGCGTGGCGGGGGCCAGGGAGTTCTGCCCAGCGCCACATCTGTCCCTGCATCAGGCCGTGACGAGGAAGCTAACAGCCCGCTTTCATGGGCAGATACCGGGGCTCCTGCGGCTTCTCCGGCTCTCTTCCCCACTCCAGCGTGGAGACGAGTGAACCCAGAGTGCATGCAACTTGGGATCTCTGCTCTTCCAGGAAGCGTTCTTGGGTGACGCGTCTCATTCCAGACCCAGGCACCGTAGCAGGGCTGATGTTGCTGCAATCCTGAGCCATTCAGGATGCCCTCCTCTCTTTGGGTTTGGGGATAGTGGGGTAAGAGAGGGTCAGAGAGGCTTTGCGGATCTGTTTTCTTGTGCTTTCCTTCACCTCCAACTCTCAGAACCTACTATGTGCCAGGTATCTGTTATTTAACTATTGTTACATAGCAAAGTACTACAAAAACAGAAGCCTAACCAACACACATTTGTTAGTTCACGGTTCCTGGGGGGTCAGGAGTCCAGGCACACCTTCCCTGGGTCCACTGCCCAGGGTCTCACAAGGCTGTGGTCAGGGCAGAGGCTGGGGTGCATTCTCATCTGGAGGCTCAACTGTGGAAGAATGTGTTTCCCAGACCCCTCAGGTTGTTGTCGGAATCTGTGTCCTTATGGCTGTGTGAGTGGCATTTTGCTGGCTGTCAGCTGGTACAGTTCTAGAGGCCACCCATGGTTCCTTGCCATATTTCCTCAGAGTGGCTGCTGACTCTATGGGGCCAGCAAGGGGGGCCTCTCTCGTGTGTACAGGTAAGGCAGAGTCATAGGTGAGTATCGGTAGGTAAGCATATGTAGATGGGAAGATGATATAGCTAGACACACACACACAGATAACTGGATGATAGAGTGTAGATAATAGATATAATATCAGATAATAGATATAGACAACATAGATATAGCAAAAGGTGATTGATGGATCAATAGATTGATATAGATGATACATACATACGTACATACGTATCTTTCTAGATAGATTGATCGTAATCTAATGACAGAATGACATCGCATCATCTTCACCGTATAGTAAGTGTTGGAAGTTAGCCGTGGGTCCTGCCCGCCCTCAAGGGAAGGAGACTCAACGGGCCGTCATGCCAAAGGATGGACATCAAGGGAGCCATCTTGGAATTCGCCTTGTCACCGGTGCCGTGAGAGTTACGTACATGGGAACCTGGGGTTTAGAGAGGTAACTTGCCCAAGCTCCAACAGCTATCCAGTGGGGCCAATGGGCACCTCTTCTATACCTTCGTAACTTCCTGCAATGCCCTGAGTGCAAAGTGCTGGTTACCTGTGCACTGATTTTGACTGATTTGCTTGAGCCAGAGTATCCAGTGCGCTCCCTTCTGTGACGTTCGTAATGCTGATCATGGGCTTGTTTGTTGCGTCTTGCTCCTGTGCCCCAACTGTGTATCTGCCTTGTTTGTGGCCACAAGCCTACCCCCAGAGAGGATCTTGGCCCATTGTATGCACTCTATAAACACTCATCCAGTCTTTCCAGAAATGCTTACTGAGCTGGACTATGTACTTCAGATACAAAGATGACCAAGATAGAGCTCTGCTTCACAAACCCCTGTCTGTACCAGAGCAGAGACATAAAATGAAATAAACTCCAAGATGGTGTGATGGGTGACGTAGCACACACATCGCAGTGGCTTCCTCGGGCTTGCCCGTTCTCAATGTCCCCCGCCCGTAACACCGCCGCTGGCACAGAGTCGGTACTCGGTAATGTTTGCAGGTAGTTGCTACTCCGGTCACGAGGCATGCCCTGCTCTCTTCTGTTCTATAACAATCCTAAAAGATTAGCTGGTCAGGAAAATCCAGAGAAAGTTAAAAAATATATGCAATCCCCTCCCAGGCAGGCTTCGAAGTCTCTGATGCAATCCTGCAATCCTGATGCCTCCCTTTCTGAGCGGAGCTTTGCATTTCGAAACAGAAAAGAAAAAAAAAAAAAGCCCTGTAATTATTAAAATTGTGTATATAGGAGAATTTAGCCTTTCATTTGAGGTGTCCTAATGACACTTCAACAACTGCTAGGGAAGATAATAGGGTTTAGAGCAATTACACAGCCCATCAAATACCGAACATGAGTGATTCAGATTCATGCTTGGAGCAGGAACAATTCTCAGCAGTTTTGCTCATACGCAGCTGTTTCATTTAAAATATTTTGGCAGAAAAATCGCAAAGTGGGCCGGGCTGGCCATCCTGCTCTGGAAGCTTAACCCCTGCGTGTCCGATATCATTCACCTCCCACCCCAGCCTCCCACCTTAATTGCTGCCTGGCGGTTGTTTGCATAACATATTTGGGAGTTAAGACTTGGCCACTTAGCTAAAAATACTGGGTTCAGGGGGGGGGATGTCTTGCTCCTTAGCCTTCCGGAATATTCTGTGTCTTTCTCCCTCTTTTAACTTAGTTGAGACCATTCAGTCATTAGGTGGCCAGTCCTATGGGCTGTGAGTGTATCGGTCAGATGGCCAAAAACAGTCGGCCCACTCAAACTGGGTGATTTGGGAAGAGTAACAAGATCCCCATAGATGAGGTGGCCTACACAGCCTACACTTACGTTTCACGGTTCTGGAGGCTGGGGAGGCCCATAACCCAGGCGTCGGCAAACTCCGTGTCTGGTGAGCCCTCTTCCTGCTTCGCCGTCTCCTTGCATCCTTATATGGCAGAGAGAGATCATCTCCCTCGTCTCCTCCATTAAGGGCACTAATCCCATTCACGAAGGCCCCACCCTCATGACCTCATCAGCCCCCCAAGGCCCCATTACACTGGGGATTAGGGCTTCCCCTTAGGAATTTGGAGGGAATACAAGTTCAATAAAAGAGCTGTGGACAAGGGTTCAGCTTCAATTTAGAGGACCCCACAGGGGCAGTGCAGTACCTTGGGGATGCCGTAGCAGGGAGTGATCGCCCCTTTAGGTCTCAAGGGGCAAAGGGCAGGGGGCACTTAACAGTATGGATAGAGTTCATGTACAGAATGGGGGGCATCCTAGTCAAAGCTGCTGCTTGGAATCCAAGACATGGAGCCAATTTCCAGTGAGTGCAGGAACCACCCCTTTCTCCCGCCCACCCCTAGGCTCCTCCCGGTGTCCCTCACTGACCAGACCCAACTGGAAGCCAGAGATCAGAGAGGGCCACTGATGCATTCCATCCAGGCCACCTCCTGGAGCTTTGAGACAGGCTGCAGGATGAACCGAAGATTCACAAAGGAGGCCTAAGAAAATAGACGTGCATCCTCTGCCCAGAGGGCGAGCGCCTCGAGCTGCAGATGGAAACCTTGCGAGCTCATGGGAATGGGCTCGTGTGGTTGCAGTGTAAGGAACTCACTCAATGTATCTTAAATCATTGGGAGGTTACTGTTGTGGGGCCTGGTGGTAACCTAGAGAAAGCCAAAGCCTTCGGCCTCAAGAAGAGCTGGAGATAGCCCTCTAAGATGGATATTTTCACGTGGCCCAGTCATTTGGTCAACTATGGGTCTAGATATTTCTGTGAGGGTGTGTTGAAGATGCTAATAAGCGAAGGCCTTGAAGACAAAACTTAAAACTGAGGTTTCTCAAAGGAGGAAGGAATTTTGCCTCAAGACTATACCATAGAACCCCTGCTTGAGTTTCCAGCCTACCAACGCACCCTATCAAGCACAGACCCAAGACTACGACATCAACACCTGCCTGAGTTTCCAGGCCACCCCACAAGTTTGAGACTCGCAGTCATGTGAGCCAATTCCTTTAAATAAGCAAAGGAATGAATGAATAAATGAATGGATGGACAGATGAATGCATATGTCCTATTGGTTCTGTTTCTCCGGAGAGCCCCGGTGGACACTCCCTCCAGCAACTTCCCATTACACATAAGATGATCCCAGACTTCTTTCCATGGCCTTCCACAGTCCAGCACCCACCCCCCTGCCTCCTCTGTAACCTCATTTCAGAACCCAGGGCTTTTTCAACCTTCATGTGCTCAGGCATCACCCAGAGAACTTGTGAAAACCGTTTCCCGAGGCCCCTCCCCAGAGATTCAGATCCAGTGGGAGGGGGCAGGGCCCATGACTTTGCACCTGAGCAACCTCATACAGGCTGCCGATCCCATGAGCCAAGAACGGCTGTTAGAGTAATGCACCTAATTGTTCCCTCTCAGGGGCTCAGAGCTTTCGTAGGTGACTTAGCTAAGTCGCTGCCTCTGCCCCTGGAGCCATCTGCCAGTGCCAAGTGCCACATCATCTGGCAGGGCACCTGAGAGCCCGCGTCTGTTTGCCAGCCTAGAAGCAGCCATGGCGAATGGGATGCGTTCCGCTGGCTCCCGTCAGCGCCACAACTGGGTTTGTTCTCACAGCTGCAGAGCCCGGTCCTGGGCTGCACAGCTGCCTGAATTAAGCCGGAGCGTATGACTCCACCGCATGAGTATAAGCTGGGTTTCCCACCTTGCCCACAGTACGTTGGCAGTGCCTGGCCAAGTGGGCTCTGCGGTCTGTGAACTGGATCTTGGAGCATAGGATTTCAAGAGGAGGATTAGGGCGCCAGGAAGGGAGACATTCTGAGCTTGGGAACAGAACAGAGGTGAGAAGGCGCGTGTTATGTCTGGGGAATGATGGTGGGTTGGATTGAATGGAGGAGAAAGTTCTTGTGGGGGAGCAGCAGGGTTCAGACTGCGGAGGGCCTTGAGGGACCTGGAAGAGCCCCTGAAGGTCTAGTGCAGGGGAGGGACATGCTCAAGATGCACAGAGGGAAGGGACGAGGCAAGATGAGCACAGGCTAAGTCAGGGCTGCCGCATCATGCCATTGAGGATGGAGAGTTCTGGATGGAGCAGGACTGTGGTCTATTCTGGGATGGGCAGCTGCGAGAAAGGGGAGCAAGTGAGAAATAAAAACAGGGCAACATGATCTCATGATTCTGAATCTCAGTGCCTGAAGCCCCACTGACCAAATCAGTAGAGACTGGAAGAACCACTGATGGATGATGGGCTTAGAGCTTGAAAGGATCCTTGAAGGTCATTGTCACAGGCCGAGCTGCGTCTCCCCCAGAATTCATATCTTGAAACTAGCTCCCGGTGCCTCAGAATGTGCTGTGTTTTGAGATAGTCCTTAATTAAGACTGATTACATAAAATAAGGTCATTAGGGTCGGTGCTGACCCAATATGACTGATGTCCTGCCTCCACATTGCTCAAGCAATGAAGGAGGATTTTTATAAGAAGAAGAGAAGAAGACACAGGCACAAAAGGAAGACCACGTAAAGGCCAAGGGAGAAGACGGCCGTCCGCACACCAAGGAGAGAGGAGTTGGAAGAGACCGGCCCAGGTGACACCCTCACCCCAGACTCCAAGCCTCCGGACTGGGAGACTCGAACCTTTGGTTGTCGAAGCCGCGCAGAGTGTGGTAGTCTGTTACAATAGTCCTGGAAGAATAACACAGTTCCCCAGTTGAGTCTCCTGTTTCACAGATGGGAATACTGAGGTCCAGAGAGGGGAAGGCCTCACTCAATGGCACCGACCAGGCTCCTGAACGGGGCTCCGCTCCAGGCGAGCAGGTGCGTTTCACTGCACGGTGCGCGTGCTTCCATCATGAAATATCGACCATCCCCCTGCCTACGCTTTAGTTTGTTCAAGCAATTTGCTGCTGCTAAAGCAAACTAGCCTCTGTTTGTTTTTTTAAATAATGATTTTCTCCCGGAGTTCTCGGATTCTGTCTTTCAACAGCTGTGAGGTCTTCGCTCCTGCCCTTCTGGCTTCCTTGGTCGATTCCGTCACCCTGGTGGCCCAGCCCAGTGGCAGGGAGCTTCACCTGTGACCCTCAGGGGTGGAATCTTCTGGAGGAAAAGCCCATGGATTTAGGGGCCATTTCAGCTAGCCGTGTGGGCTGGAGCGCCGTGAAATTGGAGAGGCAGCGCAAGAGACCATGAAGGGACGATGTGTTCGCCAAGACTCTCTGGGTTTTGAACAAGGGGACCTGTCCCTGCACACCCACGCAACGGAGGAGGCTTTGTCCGGAAGAAGAGGATTCCACAGGATCCAAAGAGAAAGCAGGCCTTCAGGCCGCGGGAGGGGCGGGAGCTGAGGGGAAACCAAGCCACCCCTCCCTCGGTCTCTGACTCCGCGTGTCCCTGTCCTGGTGCGTTAGTTCCGATGTCTTTTCACGTGACATAACACAGGCTCACACAGCCCACACAATAAGAAAAATGCCTCCCCCCCCATAACAGGAAGTCCTGAACTAGGGTGTACCCAGTGGGTTCACATAGAGGCTGTGTGGAACTGTGAGGCATCTGGCTTTTACTGTCTTCCCACCTGCCAGCCTCGGTAGCTGGCTCTGTCACATGCACGTTCCCTTCACAGACTCCAGATGGCGGTCCGCGGGCACAGGGCTCCTCCCAGAGTGTCTCTTGTGTCTGCTTCCTGGGACCCACTCAGGCCTCCCCTCTGCCGGCCTCACTGGCTGTAACTGGGCCCCATGCTCATCTCCGACTCAGTCACCGGAGGAATGGGTTGACCCCACGGACACGAGAGAGCAGGCCTCCCCAACCACACGGGGGCTCTGTGGGTGGGCAGGAAGGGACGGGGGGGAGCTCCGGCTGGGGAGGCAGTGCTGCCCCCTCTGCGTGTGGCACCACACCTCTCAGGTCCTCACTACCTCAGATGCCGAACCCCAGTTCCTGTCTCCTGGGAGAGGGCATCCATTGCAACCAGCTTGGGTCAGAGGACGACCTCTGGCCAGTCGACCCAGGGCCTCACGGGGAAGTCAGGCCAACGGGGCCAGGGGCCACCTCTGGGAGGGGAGGGGGCCGTTTTCAGAGGAAGGGGGTTCTCAGCGGGTCTGTGAAGAAACCTCAGCGATGGCTCCTGTGAACCCATGAGAATACGGAGCTTTAAGAAGGTTAACACAGGGGCGCCTGGGTGGCTCAGTCGGTTGCGCGTCTGACTTTGGCTCACGTCATGATCTCACGGTTCATGGATTCGAGCTCCACATCGGTCTCTGTGCTGACAGCTAGCTCAGAGCCTGGAGCCTGCTTCCGATTCTGTGTCTCCCTCTCTCTCTGCCCCTCCCCAGCTCATACTGTTTCTCTCTCTCTCTCAGAAATAAATAAAACACTTTAAAAAACACTTTTAAAAAAAGGTTAACACAAAAGTTGTGTCCACCCCCATAGGAAGCGTTTGAAATTGGAATTTAGAATGGGTGTGGAGGGGCTGCTTTGGTTGGCAGGAGCCTGAGGCAGCTAATTGGCATTTGCAAGGTAGCGGCCAAGGATGCTGAATGTCCTGAAATGCAGGGGACGGTCCCACACGATGGATTGTTTCGCCAGTAGCTGGGCCACGTGGAGAAGGGAAAAGAGATAGAGAGAGGAACGCTTCATGAAGTTTGGGGACAGGGGACGGGCAATGCAGCACATGGACACCAGGATCAGGAAGGTTATGGGGCTGAGGCCGGAGGAGAGGACTCTGAGTGCTCCAGAAAGGCCCGGGATGAGGGTTCGAGCTGAGAGTGGGCAGATGTAGAAGCAGTGTGATTCGGACGCGCATTCAGGAAGGGGTGCGGCACGAGGGTGGATTACCTCCTGTCAGGGACCCTAGGTGGATGCAGGGAGGCTGCGGGGAGGGCAGGAGGAGCGGGGGACGAGGATGAGGAGGCTTGGTCATTCCTCCATGAACTTTCTCTGCAGACGCTCTCGATAACAATATGTGGACCGCTGGGCCTGCCGGTCGTATTTAAGAAAAACGTGCTGTTTGCACGCTGTAGCCGGCAGGTGAGGGAACGGGGACCCCAGGAGGTCTTCGGCATACACAGGCCAAGGTAGATGGAGCAGTGGTGTGAGCCGCTCGGGCTGCTGGGAGGAAGTGGCACGCTCCTGACACTGCTGGAAGGAGGGGTCTAAGACAGGCCCCGAAGCGGCGCCAGCATGGTGTTTGCAGGGGCACCTGGGTGGCTCCGTCAGTTAAGCATCTGACTCTTGATTTAGACTCAGATGATGATCTCATGGTTTGTGGGATCGAGCCCCATGTCCAGCTCTGTGCTGACAGCGCAGACAGAGCCTGCTTGGGATTCGGTCCCCCTCTCTCTCCACCCCTTTCCTGCTCACATGCACCCATGCACTCTCTCTCTGTCAAAATAAATCTATAAACTTAAGATAAAGAGAGAACAGAATGTTTAATTAAAAAATAAGGGATGCCTGGGTGGCTCAGTCGGTTAAGCGTCCGGCTTCGGCTCAGGTCATGATCTCACGGTTCGTGGGTTCAAGCCCCGCGTCGGGCTCTGTGCTGACAGCTCAGAGCCTGGAGCCTGTTTCGATTCTGTGTCTCCCTCTCTCTGTGCTCCTCCTCTGCTCGTGCTCTGTCCATCTCTCTGTCTAAAAAATAAATATTTTTTAAAAACTGTTTAAAAAGAAAGAATGCCGTTTCTATCGGCACACTCCTCCTCCTCGTCCCCATGGCCAATGCCCTGTCACTTCATCCAGCCTCAGGGCTGTCTCCTCTCACGCTGGAGGCCGTCTCTACAGCATTGGGCATTTGTCCTTGCAGACTTTTTATATCTGGCTCTGCGTTTTGGCTTCATGCTCTCATCGGTACTGAATTCCTTACTTGGCTTCTGTGTGAGGGTTTCTTTTTCTTTCTTTGTCCAGGTCCTCCTTGCGTGGCTGTTGAGATGCAGACTTGGGTGCAAGGGCCTTGCGGGCAGGCTCTGGCCATCTGGCTATTGGTACAGTGTTGCTTTAGCTCTGTCCCCCTCTCTGCCGGGGAGCCCAGGTTCCGTGCCCCTCGGAGGCGTGAGCAGAGCATGCTCTTGCCCACAGCCTGGGTGTGCCCAGAGCCCTCCCTGAGCCCTCGCCACCGCCCCAGGCCCAAACAGGGAGGGTTCCAGTCTTTGGCCAAACTGAGCAAGAACTGCCTTTTGAGTCAGGGGATCTCGAAGGTCTGCGTCATGTATATTAGGCTGCAAGGCTCCAGGCCAGAGAGCGCAGTCCGGTGCTTAGGATGCACCCGGGATGCTCTGGACTCTCCAGACATAGCTCTGATGCTCCTCCCTTGAACCAGCTTCTGCGGTCCCCCCTGGGAGGTCCCTTCAGCTGTCCTAGAAGATGCCATCATTGCTCCTGGTGGTCCTCCCCCCACCCCCCTGCTTGTGCCATCCCCAGACCGCATCTAACCGAGCGTGTGTGAGAAGTGCCACTGAGCTGCGTGTGGAATAAAACAGTATCTGTGTCCAGGTGTAACTGCTTCGCCTGTAAACTCGTGTCATCCTCACAAAACCTCAAAGAGCCAGCCGCTTTGGTCATCACCCCGTCTTCCAGAGGAGCAAACCGAGGCACAGAGAGACAGAGTCGCTTGCCCAAGGGCGCACAGCCAGCACGGCACAGAACTGGGATGGGAATGCAGGTCCTCCGTCCATAAGGCTTGTATGCTTCGCCCCCAAGCTGTTTTGTGCCCTCATCGCCTGATCAAGTCCTGCTCATCCATCCTGGGCGTCCTTGACCCTCCAGGACTGGCTTTCCTGTCCTGCGTCTCCACTCCCAGCCTCTGTGACCACAGACCTCACCTGTCACTTGTCACTGTGGGTTTAGTTCTGTCTGGCCCACGCCCTCTGGGAGGACCCACGGGCATCTCTGGCTCTTAGCTCTGAATTAGTGGACAGCTGAAGGGAGGGTTATGACATCTGACAGGCTCAAAACTCACCCACAGCCACACAGCAAGGAAGGAGCTGCACCCGGGCTCTTTCTAGTCCCCAAAAAGGAGGTCCATGCTGCCTCTCGGTCCCCCTGCCTTCCGGGAGCCCCATGGAGGAGTGTCACGGCCACCTCATGCTCCCCCATCCCGGCCACCGCCTGGGACTGTTCCTCTCAGAGTCCCAGATTGTAAACGCAGGTATGAACAGAGAGAAGGGGAAATTTCCCAGCATCTGATGATAGGCATGTGCTAATTATCTGTGGATGCTCATAACGGGCAGGATCTTGCCTCATTGTCAGGCGCTCCAAGGCTGGCCATATGGGTTTATTTTAGTGGAGTTTTGTATTGTGAAAAAGACTCCCTGTTAAATACAGGGTGAGTCATCGTCTGCTTCTGAAATTGCCCCCAGCCTGCACTGCCTTCGCCAGCGCTCTCTGACAGCTGGGTTGCAGTTTCCAGAAACCTCTATGGAGCCCCCTTGCTTCTCTTCCGGGGTGAGATGCCCTGTTCTCAAGGAGGGTTTTGCCTCCTTCGCGCCCCCTGCACCTCTGTACCCACCTTGGCCTCTCCCCTCCCCTCTGAGTGGTTCTGTCGGATTTTCTCATCTGTTTCCCCAGCAAGACCATAAATTCCCCTGGGGCAGCGACTGGGTCTTTTTTCACCTCAGTCTCTGCAGAACCTGGCGCACCCACATCACCGCCAGCATGCACGCACCTGTTGGGGGACAAACCCCAGGTTTGTTTGCTTTTACCATCAGCATGCCGGGCTGGGCTAAAAATAGCTCAGGGGTCTCTGGCTCTGATCACAGGCGTGTAATCTCACGCAGGACAAACTCGTTCAGAGAAGAGAGTAAAGACGTGGGGGCAGACCCAATGGGGCTCAAATCCGGACTCAGCTTCCGTGTGGTTTGGGGTTTGCCAAGCACCCCACCCCCACCGCCAGTCTCAGTGTCTTTATGTGTGCTGTGGGAGTCAATCCCAACCTACTGCAAACGCTGTAAGGCTAAAGAGAGTATGTATGCAAGGCCTTACACACCTTGGCCTTTCTCCTCACCCGGGGGAAGGAGGGAGATCTATGAGCCAGGACCGAGGCGGGTCTGAGCTCTCTGGGTGCTCTCATGTCGGGCCTGGCAGGTGATAAAAATGCTCAGGCAGTGGCTGTTGGATTCAAGAAGAAGTTGGAAGATGGAGTAGATTCCAGAGAGAAAGCTTTTAGAAACAAACACCAGAGGCTGGTAAGGACTCCGCCCAGCAGGGTCCTTCTGCTTGTGAGCTTCCGTTTTCTGGATAACGCAACCATCTGGCCATGGAATGGTGCATGGAGATGCTTGTGGGATTTACCAACCCTCAGCCCTTTTAAGGGTGACCTTCCAGGGCGCCTGGATGGCTCAGTCGGTTAAGCATCTGACTTTGGCTTAGTTCATGATCTCATGGTTCATGGGTTCGAGCCCTGCGTCAGGCTCTGTGCTGACAGCTAGCTCAGAGCCTGGAGCCTGCTTCACATTCTGTGTCTCCCTCTCTCTCTGGCCCTCTCCTGCTCACGCTGTCTCTCTCTCTCAAAGATAAATAAAAAACATTAAAAATTTTAAGATAAAAAGGGGTGACCTTCCTAAGATGGGGTAGGAAGCACCGTCTTGAGCTTCACCTGTTGTGATGGGAACCCCAGGAAACAGGCTGGGGTTCCTTTTACCCCTCCTCTGTTTGCATAAAATTTGGTTGCACCCACTTCTTATCTGAAGGTCGGTGTTATTAAATGATGCAGCTAGAAAGAGAAGGGCAGTGCTTAAGCCAGAGGTGAAGAAAGCCAGCCCTCAGCCCTGCCCTGCCCCCAGCAAGCATCCACAAGCAATCGAGGGGCACGCGATGTCAGCCCCAGACCGGGCTACCCCGTCACCGTCCAGAAAACGTTCAGGCCAGAACTGTGATAACTGAGTTTTCTATGAGCAAACACTTTGTCTCTAGAAGGAGGGAAAAAGCCGTACATCGTTACAGTTAAAGCATGTACCACCGCGCTTTGTAAATATTCAGGACCCTGAGGATTCCATCTCCATAGGCTTATTATCAGCCTGTTTTATCTGAGTATAAACAATAAATACATTGCAAATTATTAATGGGGAACCGTGTTTAGGAATTACAGTGATTACAGATCAATTGGATGGAATAATTACTACAATCACTGGGTAATTAGATCCGTCCTGGCCTGAGGGGGGTGGGGTACAGGAGTTCCAGGAGTGATTCCTCTGCGCAGCAGGCTCTCCGAACCAGAAAGAATGAGTCGTGAACTCTGGGGCAGCCAACTTGACAATGATAAGCTGGGACAGCAGTCCCCAGTCCCCCCGAAGATGACAAGGCTACATCCCTTTCAAATGCTTTCTGCTTAAGGTTACTGAAACCCGACTAAAAGCAGATTAAACTGTGGGGCCTGTTTTTGTTTTCCACCAAATAAGAAATCCAGTGGCCAGTAGAACTGGCCTGGTGCATCATCACAACAGCAGAATCAAGAGCCCAGCCTCTTTCCATCTTTCTGAGTCGCCATGCAGGGGTTGGTGGTTTGTTACTTCATGGTCACAAAATGGCTGCTGAGGCTCCAGGCACTACATCTGCCTTTAAGGCAGGAAGAAGGCAAAAGAGACACTGACAGCAACATTTGCCCTTTTTTTTTAATGTTTATTTATGCTTGAGGGAGAGAGATCAAGCGTGAGTAGGGGAGAGGCAGAGAGAGAGGGATCTGAAATGGGCTCTGTGCTGATGGCAGAGAACCCAATGCGGGGCTTGAACTCATGAACTGTGAGATCAGGACCCTTGCTGAAGTCAGATGCTTAACTGGCTGAGCCACCCAGGAGCCCCACTATGACATCGACCCTCCGTCCTCCTCCACCCAGGCTGCAAGTGCTTCTGGCGCTCTGGATAATTCCTGGCTCCAGTCTGCTGCTGCCGGGACTGCCCCTGAGGGAAATGGGACCCCCTCCCCGCCCTGCCTTCCCTCACCCTCCTGCAAAAAGTCAAAAGAACAGGGTATCATGGCATGTGAAAATTACATGAAGCTCAAAGTCCAGTGTCCATAAAGGTTTGTTGGGACACAGCCGTGTTTGTTGATTGTTGTGTGAGGCTGAGCTTCTGCTACAGTGGGGTGAACTACACGGCTCACAAGGCCAAACATTTACCATCTGGCCCTTTAACAGAAGAAGTTTGCTAACCTCTAGTCTAGACACTCAGGGCAGCCAGTGGTCAGCCCACCCAACCAGACCACAGGATGAGAGTGGCAGAAGGTTCCAGAAGAAGGGGGCATGAGTGCTGGCTAGGCAGAACAGCAGATATCCACTCTACCCACTGGATGTCCCAGCATCAGACAAGTTTGTGAGCACTTGCCTTTTATAGGGATGAGGGATTCCCAGGGAGCACCGTGGGAGTGGAGGGGAGTGAGGCAAGGAAAGGGAGAGGAGAGCAGGAGGCCAACATGGGGAGCTTTGTTGAGTAGATACCACTTTGGGCAGCTGGGGTTCATCCCGCTTGGGGATTTCTGGGAGACAGTGAGGTAGCCCACCTGGGGAGTGGCAGAGGTGGTACATTCATTCCTCAGCCCCTACCAGCCCCTGGTCATCATACCTCTGGGCTCCACTTTTTACGTATGACTGTGAGGCAGTTCTCTCCTCCTCACCCCATCCAGTGGGTGGTTACTAAAGTCTTCTTGATGCAGAGGTTGAAAATGAAAGCTGTCCCGTTCAGTGTCCAAGACCCCTGCTAAGAGACCCCTGGGGCCAGCATGGTACTGCTTCGTGGCTTTGGGGAGCTATGCGTTTAACAAGCAGTTGGGGATGGTCCCATTCAGGTCATAGCCTGGAGCTTGGGTCTATCAGAAGCCCAGCGTCTAGGGAAAGAGAATTCTATCTGCCATGGTGCCATTACTTCCACTCAAAAAAACCCATCCTGTCCTTCCAGGGAGCATCCATGCCCTCCTCTCCCCTGCCCTTTGTCTGTGACATATATCATTTATAGGAATGTGGTAATATATGTGAAAATGTCTCGAAAACCATTCAAATGTGATCGAAATCATCATTCAAAATTCATTATTGTTAGTTCAGCAAAATGTATTGGGTATCTGGAAACACAGGAATGGAACAGAAGCGGTCAATAATCTTTACCCTCATGTAACTTAGAACCTAGTAAAATCGTCATTATTAGTTACTATTATTATTAGTTCTGTGATGAAGATAGATAATAATGGCTATTGAGTCTGGATCAGTAGATCTTAAATTCCGGTTTGGGATGTCCTTTTATTATAAATGATTTTCTGCTTAAGAAAACTTTCAGCTGAGCCACCCTAAAAGAAAGAGTAGATTCCCAAATGGTTCTGTGCGTCTCTGTGTTTAAAGCTCTTTTCCTTAAGCAGGTTTTAAAGAGATTTGTCCTAAGCAGCTGAGGGTATGACATTAATTCATTTAAAATGCCCATCCTGGGGCACCTGGGTGGCTCAGTCAGTTAAGCATCTGGCTTCGGCTCGGGTCATGATCTCACAGTTCGTGAGTTCGAGCCCCACGTCACGCTGATGAACCTGGACATCTGGACTTTCCTATTCTTTGTCCCAACTCTGAACCTTCATTGGGCTGAAATAAAGCTCTGCATCCTTCAGCTTTTCTCCCCAGGGCAGAGCCCACAGCCAGACCTGCCTCCTCTTTCTGAAACTCAGAGCCTGGAGCCTGCTTCAGATTCTGAGTCTCCCTCTATCTCTGCCCCTCCCCTGCTCAGGCTCCATCTTTCTCTCTCTCTGTGTCAAAAATAAATAAACATTTTTTTAAATGCCCATCTACTGGCAGGAATGGAGTTTGTGATCATTGCTGAGTGGTCCCACGCTCCTGCCTGTCTTGAAATCTGCTTTGCCCTCCAGTCCCTGAGAATAGATGTTGCTTTAAAGGCCACAGTAAGGAGAGATGATGGTGTTTGCGGCTAGCTCTCAATTTGGAGGGAAAAAAATTCTGGCTACCGCAGAGCGAATACAAAAAGAAGGAAAAAGGCATGGCTGGCAGCTACAGATAGCATTTCCACACCGTCCTTAACATAGCCTTCTGTCCCTGGAATCCCATCTCCTGCCCCCAGCCCTCGGCCAGGACTCCTCTGGTTTGCACACGACCCAGGGACCACGCCCCACCACAGCCAGGCTGCTCCCCTGATGTCACCTTCCTCCCCGCAAAAGGGGGTTCAAGGGATGAATGAGTGATGCTCCAGTGATCCCTGCTGATGCATCACCAGATGTGACCTAAAATAAGAGTCAGCAGAGGGAGACCATAATGTCACCTGTCTTACTGGTAAGCCCCAGGTTGGAGAGAGAGGAACAGGAATGTGATTAGGTAAATGTGAACCCACCCCGGCCAGCGGGACAGCCACAGGCCAAGGGGGCCCCACCCCCGAGCGAGAGACCTTCTCTAAGGCCTCCGGTGTGGAGGAACCAGCCAGCAAGGGGGTCTGCCCTTCCCCCTGCCCCCGCTTCACTAAACGTTAATGGGAAGACAGTCTCGGCATGGATTCCCACAGCATTACTTCTTTGAAAATGCTTCATTAAATCATGTTTCATGCAGATAAAAGACCCTGTTAATGAATTTGAACATTTCGAAGTGTAATTTTTTAAATGGCACCCACAGACGCCACCTGTGGGCTCTTCCCCCTCCCAAGCTCAACTGATCTAAGCACACAGTGTGGTCCTGAGTGTTCTCTTTATCATTTCTTTGCTTATATTTTTGTCTTATCTCATGTTTATAGATCTCAAAATAATTATTATTTAGTTTTTAAAATTTCACAAAAATACCATGTTTTTGGCAGGCTCTCAGGGCTGGCCTTCGTCACTCAATGCTCTCTTTCTGAAGTGCATCCATATTGTCTTAGATGGTTGTGATTCATTCATTCTCACTGCTGAATAGTATTCTTTTGTGTGGGTAGGGGATCGTTTGTTGAACTGTTCTACCCATGATGGACCATCATGGTGTATTTGGGGTGGGGATGGATAGTTATAAACACTGGTGCTTTGAATGTTCTTTCCCACGGCTTCTGGAAGGTCTCTTGGGTTTACAGCTGGGAGTGACATTTCCGGGTTTCGGGGTATACGGTGAACTGGAAAGTCCACATCTCAGCTTGAGAGAAAACCACACCATCCTGGTTAGTTACCCAGAACACCCACGACTCGCCTCTCGTGTTTGACTTTACAAGACTACGCTCAGTTATGTTCCAAAGTGGTTCTTCCCAGGCTCCCCTCGTGATCCCCTTTCTCGATGGTAAACAGGCTTACAATCCTGTCCTGATCTTTCAACCTGCTCAGGGTCTGCCCTTTACCCACCTAAACTCAAGGAGAGGAGAGATGGAGAAGCTGTCCACACCAACCTTGATCGACTCCTGCCAGGAGCATGGTGGGAATTCCAGGTTTCAGGTCAGCCTGCGGAGGAAAATCTCTCCAGGTGCACATGTTTTCAAAACCTGCCTCCTGAGGGCACTACTGCTAAGCATTTCCTCCATATTCTTCTTCAGATGCATGAAAGAAGAATGTTTGAGAAAAGAAATCCTGGAAGGCATGGTTAGTTCCATGGTCATTGAATTGGTCTGCCTGGGTTCGCATCTTAGCCCTACTCCTCTGCTGGCTGAGAAACTTCGGACAAGTCCCCCACCCCCGCCCCCCAACATTTCCTGGCCTCACCGTCTGCATTCTGGGGATAAGGAGGCACAGTGAGTCATCTCAAAGACTAAATGCGAGTGGTACATACTTCGAACGGTGATGGCATAGAGTAAGCATTCCATAAGTGCTAGCTGTTGTTTTAAAGGTTAAATAAGAGCTGAAAGGCACTCAGAAAACTCTCGAGTAAAACATGTCCTTAAGAAATGTCAGCTTGAAATGAGTTTTATTACCAGAAAAACTCCTATTCATCCTTCAACACCCAACATTCACGGAGATTTTAGGGAAAGGTCCTTCCCTGCCTCTCTGTTCAGACAGCATTTGGTACAGAGCTCATAATCCATCTGTCAGGTTGTGTTTTTCTTTCCCTGTTGGTGAGCTTTGTTGCTGTTATTACTCTTTCTTTTCCCACCTAGATTATGATATCTTCCAGAGAGGCTGTTTGCCTCTTACTCATCCCTGCGTCCTTGATGGCCAGCAGAGAGTAGATGCTCAGCGTGTGAAAGGAAGGGACAAAGTCAAGAGAACAGTGGGGTCTTAGAGACATGTTATGTGCTGCTTCTCTCTCGCATGGTCACAGAGCAGACAGGAGAGGGGAGCCAGCCTGCCTGTGCCCATTCATTTCCTCGGGGCTGCAATAATTCCGAGGGAGGAGGAGCCAAATTGTCTTTGTCCTGCCTCCTGCCCTGGCCAGTACCCCATCAGTTCCTCCAGGATCTCTAAGCCAGATGCCAAGCCGGGTTTCCAAACACGCCCCCCAGTCCATTAGTTTTTCTGACCCTCCTCACCACCTGGCATCCCAGAAAACTGACTTTCCCTCACGCTGTGTGGTTCCCATTGACTGCTTCCAACTAAGAATCCCTTTTGGTTCCTAACTGAGTCTGGGAAGGGCTTGCACAGTGATTGCAGATTTGATTCCCCGGCTCTGCAGAGGTCACTTATTCCTTTTATTTAAATAATAGCCATTGAAATGATTAGATGGCTGGGCACTGGAGAGTCTGGGGTGGGGGTCTAATCATACACAGAATTGCTAGTGAATCGTCTCATTTTGGCCTTTTCTTCCTAATCACGAGCTGCTCTTCCCTTTTTGAACATTTGTAACTTGTTGTCCACCCTTCCAGAACCCATGTCTCTAGGAATATGGGTGCAAGAGAGGAGAGACATTTAGCAAGCACATTACGTTTCTCTTAAGCGTGAACTTGAGATTGAAGTCTTTCCTGATGCTGAGAAGAGATTATGCTGAAAACTGTCTTTTGAAATTACTCTCACCATTCATGGTGGGTAACAGAGGGCTCTGGGCAGGATTTTCTGAAATGCATTTTTTTAACATTTATTTATTTTTGATAAAGAGAGACAGAGGGAAAGAGAGAGAGAGAGAGAGAGAGAGAGCGTGTGTGAGTGGGGGAGGGGCAGAGAGAGAGGGAGACACAGAATCCGAGGCAGGCTCCAGGCTCTGAGCTGTCTGCTCAGAGCCCAATGCAAAGCTCAAACTCACGAACCATAAGACGATGACCTGAGCTGAAGTCAGATGCTTAACAGTCAGAGCCACCCAGGTGCCCCAATATTTTGAAATGTATTAAGTAGGGGTTGTCATTCGACTGTAAGTAGGCTGCCCTAGAGCTGGAAATTCCAACCCTCATCCAGGCAAAAAGAGCCACACCTGCCTGGTCATTTAGCCTAGAGCTTCCTCTTGCTACCTTGTCTCTTGTCCACCATGTGCCTCAATATCTTTGGGAGAGGGGAACACATCCTCCAAATCCATACATTTGGAGTCGTATTTATTGTAGGTATAAGACAGAACGGTCATGGACTCATATTTATTAAATGCATTCCTTCTGTGCACAGACACTATCTAGGCATGTGGAATGGATATAGCAATACCAGGATGCCGGATATCAAAGACCATAGTTCCCTTGATATAGTAGAAGATATGGACAGATGAATGGATGGATGGATGGATAGACAGACAGGTAGATTAGGTAGGTAGGTAGGTAGACAGGGAGGTAGGAGGTAATTTAACTCCGTGATAGGGGCTGTGAGGAAGATTAATACAGGTAATGTGAAGGGAGTGATGGGGGGTGGGCACAAGGGTGACCAGGACTCTCAGAGCAGACATTTGAGCCACAATCTGAATGTTGAGAAAGAAGGTGCAAAGAGCCATGGAAGAACATTATAAATGTCCAAAACAAGTGTGAGGACTGGAAGGTGCAATACTCTAGGCAGCTGTGTGACACCGTGTGGACTTTGATGGATAATTCACCTAGAAATGGGGCCCAAAGTGGATTGTATTCCAATGCACAGAGCACAAAATATGAAAAGGACATACCCTAAGGTATTTAAGCGAAGGCCCCTGAGGGTGGGAGGGCCTTCTTAAATCTCTGTAACATTAAAAGACCAAGGTTCCTGCTCTGGCAAGAGGGTGCTGGAGCCAGAGCTGGGGGTGGGTGTGCTCACCTCTCCCAACTCTGCGTTCAGTGACATCATCTCAGAAATCAGCAAATGCTATGAATCAGGTGTGTTTTTTTTTTTAACTTTTTTAATGTTTATTCATTTTTGAGAAACAGCACAAGCGGGGGCAGAGAGAGAGAGGGCAGTGGTGGAAGGGGAGTGCAGAGGGAGAGGGAGACACAGAATCAGAAGCAGAGTCCAGGCTCTGAGATGTCCGCACAGAGCCCAACACGGAGCTCAAACCCACAAACCCTGAGATCCTGAGGTGAGCCAAAGTCAGATGCTCAACCGACTGAGCCACCCAGGTGCCCCCACATCAGATATGTTTTAAGGCGGTTTTTAAGTGATTACCAACACACCACTGACTTATGGGGAGGGCCTCCCTGGGAATGGATGTGCATGGGATAATGAAGCAGACTGTCCACCTCTTGTCCCCTGTTCTCCCCTTCTGCCCTATTCCAGTCACTACATCCCCCTCACCAATCCTTGGCCAGCTGTGCTCCTACCTCCAGGCTTTCATTACTTTCTGGCCCTCTTTCCCCGGACATCTACAGTCCTGGCTTTCTAATAGCCTGCAGGTTTTATGGACGTGTCTCCCCTGCACCTCCTGTCCGTCCCACTCTTTCTCTGTGGCATTTAATCGCATCTCATTTAGGGTGTCCCCTACTGGTTTCTTTCTCATTCTCTGCCTCCCCCCACTGCTCCCTGCTAGAATGTAAATGCGAAGAAGAAGAGCGATTTTCATCCCTGTTGTTCACTGTTTTATACCCAGCACTTTAAGCCATGCCTGGCACATAGTAGATGTTAATTCATCTCTCACTGAACGCGCGAATGAATAGCCTGGTCTGTATTTTCCCTCTATTGGACCCATCTGTTTAGTGTTGCCTCTTGTTTTCAAAATGAGGACAGACACTCAGGGTCCAGCAGGCCTCAGTGAGGCAGCACAGCGGGAGGAGTGAAGGGCTTGCCTTCCTTCGAAGGCCCTAAATGAGGCCACTCCATTCTTTTATGCAAAGTAGCAGCCCTGGGGGCTCCTCATTGTCCTGGTTCACTTAGTGAACTATCCCCCTGTGGGGAGCAGCAAAGACCTCAGCTGCCTGGCCATTTGCTAGCCGGATTTGTCACTCCCTGAGGGGAGTTGCAAAATAGGCAGGGGAGCGCCCCTCCCTGTCAGAGAAGCCAGAAGACCAAAGATCAACCGCCTGCAGGCAGGGTAGTATCAGCCCCTCAGGCACTGTGCTAAAACACTTTAGTCCGGTTCCTCTTTTACTCCAGTCTTAATCCCTTAACCCTGTTTCCTAGCAACCGACCTAGGTCAGATGCCTTGTTTTTCCCTCCTTGAAACCTTTATAAGAGACAGTTTTCTCAACAAAGCTCTCTCTCTCTTTTGCTTGATCAGAAACCGTGAGTTGTGTCTTTACTCTCTGTGCGTCCCCCTTCCTGCCCTTTTCTCTCCCTCCCTCAGGAAAAGAACCCACGAGGACTCACCGCCCCGCGGGCCGGAGCGGCCGGGGCGGGACACGACATTCCCCCCAGAATTTTAATACCTAAAAGTCATTATTGTGCTGAATGGAACTGACACCTGTTTACATTATGCCTCCATTACCCATTTCTGTGCGAAATCTGTTTGCCTTGATGCCTGCTACCATTTTAGAGCATGTTACTTGGAAGGATCAGAGGAATAGTACAATTCACAATGGGATTTTTTTTCTTTTGCACTTTTCCCTTTTTTTAAATTTTTTCTTTTATTAAAGTAATACATGCACATAATTAAAAAAATCAAAGAATATTAAAAGGCTTATAATGAAAAGTACCAATCCCATGCTCACCCTTCCCTCCCCTGATTCCAGCTCCCCAGAGCCAACTGCTTCCCATTCTTCAAGCTATTTCTTTGGCTCATCTCCACATTTTGAATTAGTTTGTATATTGCTATTTTTGAGGTTATCCATGTTAGTCATTATCAATAGACGCCCTGTGGTGATGGGTGAATATTTGGCTCTCGTAGGCCCCCTTCACCCCCTTGTCCTTCCCTTATCCTCTTCATATAGTTAGACCACACTCCTTAGTTTCAATCAGTGGTCTGTACTGACATTTATTAAAATCACGCCCGCCGTAGAATCAGGAGGAATCCGAGATTCCCCCAGAACGGCCGTGCTGTTCACATCTCCACCTCCTATGCACATAGGTGTGTATACATCTATCCAAGAAGGAAACAAGAAGTTGAGGAAAAGAACCATAAGGGACCCATGTCTGTGGGCGGCAGGAGGAGGCCGCATTTAAGCCAAGCTGTGAAGGGTGGAAGGAGGGAGTCGGTGGGGGGAGGCAGTGGACAGAAGGGTTGGTTTGCAAGCACCGGGAGGAGTATGAGGCCCTCATCTCAGAGCTTCGCATCTCTTGGTGGCTGCCATCAGACGTGAAATCTGGCTCACTGGAGGGGCTGGCCTTTCACCCGGGCTCTGAAGATGAGCAAGGCGTTGGAAGACAGCCCTGGTGGGGAGATCATTCAGGACACAGGAACCTACATTGGCAATGACCCAGAGGTGGGGTTGATTTCAGCAAGCTGGCCTCCTGTCACTGGATTTAAATGTCTTCAGTTTATAACCTTAAGACTTTGTTCTAAAGAAATACCCCCACCATCCACTGCCCTGACGTATCGCTTTAGGGCTCTCCTCTGCACACTTTTACATCGGTGTTGCTTTCACTGGTCTTGAGTTTCTGGAACCCACCAGTGGGCCCCCAGGTGCTGCAGAGCCCCCACGTGAACTTCAGCCTTGGTGCATCCTGACCGCTGCAGCCACTCGGCCAACAGGGCAAAGACACCCTGGGACTGACACTGCCGATGCCTTGTGCTGTCACCTCCTGTAGGACAGGGCATCATTAAACAGCTTTAAGAAGCATTTGGAGTTTTACCCCTTATCCTCAATCCCCTGGATGTGCAGACAAGAGGGATCCAGTTTCCCTTTCGAAAGTGTGTGCTTCGAGCTGTCATTAGCAAGCCTCTGACATCTAGTCCGGACTGAGCCTGTTTTTTCCCTTGGCACCCCTGGCCCAGCCTCAGAGCCTCCCTTGGGAGTTTAAAGGAGCCCAGCCTCAGAATTGAGAGCCCTGCCCCACCCTGTACCCTCACTTGTACGGGCTCACCTATTAGGGAGATTTTTTTTGGCCCTTGTGAGCCTCAGTCTCCTCATCTGTAAAATGGGGATAATAATGAGACCTGCATCTCCTCAAGGTTGCTGTGGTGGGGAGTGCGGGGGGGGGGGGCAGGGGGGAAGTGAAACAAGGTGCTACAAGTTCCAGGCCTGGAACAGAGCAGGAACCAGGCACCTGTTACTTCCCCACCCACTTCCTCACTTTTCCATTATTAACTGTGACTGCCTGCCACTCACTTTACACTCCTTCAGCCCCACTTTACAAAATAGCATCCTTCCTGGGCCGTCAGCCTGGTTGAACATGTGCTGGGGAAAGAGTGTCTTGCAGGCATCTCTTTGGGCAGAGAGCCAAGACTTAAATGAGATTGTTCTCAGTGAAGAATATGTATGCAGCCCTAGGATATATTTTTGTCTCATCTGAGTGCGAATCAACTCACATGACAGAGTCCCTTTCCAACAGGGAGAAAATGGTGCTTCTTCCTCAATCTCTTCTTGGCCTTCACTGGGATGACAGGGCAGCCCGAGAAGCTGACAGCTTCACAGTCAAGGGCTTCAGGGGCTTACCCGACATCCCACCGTAGTGCCGGCTGGTATGGGGGTTGGGCAGGTGGATAAATGAGTGGATGGATCGATGGATGGATATGTGGATGGGTGGGTAGATGGGTGGATGGATGGATGGATGGAGGGAGGGAGGGAGGGATGGATATATGGATGGGTGAGAGGATGGGTGTATGGATGGAGGGATGGATAGATGGATGAGTGGGTGGATGGATGGACAGATGGATGAGAGGACGGATGGATAGAGGGATGGATAGAGGGATGGATAGATATGGATATGTGGGTGGATGGAGAGAGGAAAATAGGGATAGAAGTATGGGGTTTGCAAGTCCTTCCTTCAGTCTTGAATGTCCTTGGGGGGTTGACTCTTAGTCCCTCTATGTTGCACCTGTATTCCTTGTGATGTTAATAGGTGCTCTTTACGAAGTATGTTAGCACAGGTTCTCTAAGAACCTAACACCAAGGTGGGATTAAACATGGGAGAATTTTATTAGGGGAAATGCCTTCATGAGGGAACATGGAGAGGGAGCTGGGGAAGCCTGGTGAGCCATCAGACCATGATGCAAGTTGGACCCCAAATGATGGCAAGAGAAGAAAGGTTGAATGGAAGCTTCCCAAACTGCCATGCAACCTAAGGAAGGTGTGGCAAAGCTGTCCAGGTGTCCTCAAGCCAAAGATTTGGCCATCATGGGAGTCCTGTGTCTCCCAAGAGTGGACCTGACCTTGTATTCCTGTCATGCTCCATCACTGGCTGGGAGCAGACCCCAGGGAAGCATGGGCTGTGTGCAAAGGCGGCAGCAGGGACCCTCAGTCCTCGCTGTGTTTGGAAGTCATAAAGGTTCATTCTCACAGCCAACAGAGGGG
Organism: Helogale parvula; assembly: GCA_004023845.1. Classification (NCBI taxonomy): domain Eukaryota; kingdom Metazoa; phylum Chordata; class Mammalia; order Carnivora; family Herpestidae; genus Helogale; species Helogale parvula. Next base: position 15,871 of record PJEM01011646.1, on the reverse strand, counting down.
AAGGAAAGTTCTACAGACATATAAATTTTGAGATTGCAGCATTCCACAATTCTCGGGAACCCTGGCGCATGTCGGCATAGCAGACTTCCCCAAGAAGGTCTGCGATAAAGAAATCTGTTGAATTCAGAATTTCCCAAATGTATTTGTTGATGCAATCTCTTTTGATAATGGTTCCAAAGAATAGAGTTTGAGATCCAGGGGTCTATGTGTAGCCCAAGAGTTCCCAGGCCAGGAAAGAGAAGAAAAGAGAAGGAAACAGATGTGTGTGTGTGTGTGTGAGAGAGAGAGAGAGAGAGAGAGAAATGGCTACACACGGACAGAGGCAGGACCAACACAAAAACACAAATCAAGGGAGAAATGGAATGTCACTGGTTGTTTTCAACAGACCACGAGTTACCAAAATGGATACATCTCTAAGTAAATAAGTCGTACATACAGATGATGTAAAGATATGTGTGTGTAAAGAATCTCAGTGCTGCTGGCCAAGGCTAACACGGAACACAAAATCATTTCACTTCACTTAAAAACCAACAGGCGGGGGCACCTGGGTGGCTCAGTCCATTAAGCATCCGACTTCGGCTCAGGTCATGATCCCGCAGTTCGTGGGTTCGAGCCCCGCTCAGAGCCTGGAGCCTGCGTCAGATTCTGTGTCTCCCTCTCTCTCTGCCCCTCCCTTGTTCACGCCCTGCCTCTCTCTGTCTCAAAAATAAATAAACACAAAGACCATCAGGCCTCCTATGTACACAGAGCACTACAGTTTATTAAGCTCTTTCCCATGAGTATCACCCCAACCCTGGGAGCGAGTCTGGCCGGAGAGTTACGGTCCTCATTTTATTGCTAACAATGACATTGTCCGTGGTGGTGATAACTGTTGGATTTACGGAGGGCCCTGTAAGTGCCACACACTAAACGAAGCAATTCTACCTCCATTAACTTCATTCGTCCCACACAGGGAGGGGACTGTGGCTCAGAGAGGTTAAGTGACTGACTCAGACTCACACAGCCAGCACGCAGTGGCCTCTCATCCAAATCCTGGTCTGACTCCACGGCTGCCACCCGTGAGTGAGCCGGGCGACCCCTTCTGGTCTTGCTGCCCCTGTCTTGCCTGGTGGAGCAGCAGACATGTGCAGCCCCTCTAAGTGGGCTTTTTATAACCTGCTCTATATCACAGCGAGAAGTAGGCTCAGGGAATATAAAGCGGATGGTGATTTTTCTCCTCCTTTCTTTTACTGCCTTTGTTTATTGAGGGACAAATCATTGCTGTTTTCGTTTGTGTTTCTAGCACAATAAAAATAAAAGATATGCTGGCAATCTGTTTAAAAGCTTATGCAATTCCAGAATTTAAGCTGTCGGATTTATGCCACGCTCTGATCTCACAGGCGTCACGGAGCCGGCCGCCGGGCCCGCCAAGGGCTTCTGAGTTGCTGTTATCCATCCGTGCCGGCTGGCCACGAGCTCAGGGTGGCCGTGGCCGTGGATCCAGCGGGAGGCCTGCAGGGTCCCCCACGCCTCAGGGGCTGCATTTACCTGGCTTTGCCCAGAGCCTCAGGTGTGCCCACAGCCGGCTCCCTCTGCTTGTTGGAGTTGATTTCTGGCCTGAAGCAGAAGAGGGGCCCCGGGGGTGGGAAGGGCTGGCGCTCTTGACCCCCACGTCCACACTGCAGTCCGAGCCTGTGTCCCCAGAGCAGCGTGCATGTCTGCACCTGGGAGTGAGAGAGGACTTCCCGCAGCCCCTCAGCCTCCCCCAGCCTGGAACAGAGCCTGCTACATAGCAGGTGCTTCGCAAGTGTGTGTTGGGTGAAAAAACAAAAGTCACATGTGACCAGCAAGCCCGAGTCGGAGGAATAAGTCAGTACTGCCATCCACCCAGGGCGTGCTCCTTCCTCTCTCTCGCCCTCCTTCCTCTGACCTTCGCCTCCTATCCCCGGAGACAGTGTCACCAAGCTCAGACCTCCGGGATGACCCAGGGAGAGAAAGCAGCCGGAACAAGAGGCCCTAGTTCTGCCCCTGCCTTGCTCTGAGCTTCAGTCTCCTTATCTGTGAAATGGGAGTGTACACCTACCTTAAGGACAGGATGGCCGTGAGCAGGCAGGTGGACAGGGCGCTGGAGTGTAGGGGCGCGATGGTGCGACCCCGCAGACTCCTCCCTGTGCGCGGGAGCCGGAGCCTTCCCTACAGGGTGTGCGGGCCGGGGTGCCTGCAGCCCTGGTTTTGGGGTTCATCGAGAGGCACGGGACGGGGGGAGGGGAGAGGCTGAATATCCAGTCTTCGAGTCTGAAGCTACAGATGTCGACTGTCAGTGAGAACGACAGTTCCATTAGGCAGCCGCCCGCTCTCCGCGTGAGTGATTAAAACGTCGCCATCCATCCCGCGCACGATACATCATCCCGCCGGCCTGGTACCTCATCAGGGGCTGTGTGCACGCAGCGCCTTGGCGCATCCTCCGCGGGCGGTGGCGGGACACATCTGGGCTGCGGGACCGGGAGCACCATGGACACAGAAGCCAGTGAGAGCTTGACAGGCAGCGAGAGGTCCAGGTGCTGGGAGAAGGGAAGAGGGGACTAGGTCAGGAGAGGTCGCTGGGGATCAAAGAGGCCAAGGGGCCTGGGGGCCAGCAGTCCCTGCCCTCATCTTACAGCCCAGCCGAGCTCCCTGCTGCCCCCATTTGGCCACTCAGAGTGAAGTTATTCACTCACCCCCAGGGCCAGGGCCCCCCCAGCAGGTGCCCTGTTGTGCTTGCGGACTTGGGAGGAGTGAGGACCATCATCTCCGAGTCATTGGCCACCCCCATCTACAGGCCAGGTCTCCTGCCCCTCCTAAGTGTGTAGGACCCCATCTGTCATGAATTCTAATCACGCTACCATCAACACAGTAAAGCAATAGCAATAATGATAGCAGCTAGCCTTTACTGAGTGTTTTCAATGTACCTGGCGATATGCTAATGAGCTCATTACACACATTAACACAGATGCCCTGTGTAATGTCATCCGTGTCTTCCTGGACACCCGACGTTCTAGAAAGTCCTGCGCTGAAGCCTGCGGGGCTCATGGGAATAGGGTCGGGGAGGCCTCTCCAAAACCTCGGAATCTGTGACTAAAGCACACTCAGAAGCAATAGAGTCCTATAAGGATATCAGCTGAATACACTTGAATTTGTACCCAGCTTCCCTCTGGGTCATTTCTACGTGTCCTTAAAGGACACGCTTAACACTTGTGCCTTCTCTTTGGAGATGTTGATCCCAGAAGGCACTTGCCTCTGATAGAGCCCGCTTTCATCAAAATTAAAAATCAGAGCCACGCTGTCGTCTTTACCATTCATCCTCTGCTTTTGTATGGAGACAAGAATCTTGAAGCTCTGTCTCACACAGCTCCCCCCAGATAGCCTGGTGGCGTGGGGCATGGGCAGATCTCGAAGCTGTGAAATCAGTCACAGCTAATGAAAGGCACATGGGTAGATTTTCTTTTTTTTTTTAATAGATTATTGTCAAGTTGGTTTCCATAAAACACCCAGTGCTCATCCCCACAAGTGCCCTCCTCCATGCCCATCATCCCCCTTCTCCTCTTCCCCTCCCCCTTTAGCCCTCAGTTTGATCTCAGTATTCAAGAGTCTCTCGTGGTTTGCCTCCCTCCCTCTCCCTAACTTTCTTTCTCTAACTCTAACTCTTCCCATGGTCCCTTGTTAGGTTTCTCCTGCTAGACCTATGAGTGCAAACATATGGTATCTGTCCTTCTCTGCCTGACGTATTTAGCTTAGCATGACACCCTCAAGCTTTGCTACAAATGGCCAGATTTCATTCTTTCTCATTGCCATGGAATACTCCATTGTGTATATATACCACATCTTCTTGATCCACTCATCAAGGGATGAACATTTAGGCTCTTTCCATGATTTGGCTATTGTTGAAAGTACCGCTATGAACATTGGGGTACATGTGCCCCTATGCATCAGCACTTCGGTGTCCCTGGGGTAGAT
>PJEM01011646.1:0-11799 GCA_004023845.1 Helogale parvula | reverse complement strand
ATCTCAGTGTGGTTTTGATTTGTGTTTCCCTGATGATGAGTGACGCTGAGCATCGTTTCATGTGTCTGTTGGCCCTCTGGATGTGTCATGGGTAGATTTTCTACCTTTTTGTGTGAAGATTCTCATTTGCTGCCAACCCTTCCTCTGTAACTTTAAGAAACTTGCCCAATTGGCTTCAAAACACTGGGGTCCCGGGAAGGTCACCCCTAAACCAGCATGACGTCCGTCACATTCTGTGGACCCCAGTCCCTTGCTGACCGACCACAGATGAGGTATTTAGAGCAGACAGACTGTATTTCCTTAAATCCTCACCCTAACTCAAGGAGACAAATGCCACTAAAACCATCCCCACTTTTCAGATGGGAAAACCAAGGCGCAGAGAATTGAAGTCACTTGCCTGGTTATGCACCTGATAAGTGGAGCAAGAATCTGAACCCAGGCAGCCTGCCTCCAAAAGTGTGACCCCCAACGACCCTCCCCCTCACTGCCAAGCCCATCTCGTGTGCACTCCCATCAGCTGTGACCAGCTTGCGCGCCAGGGCTGTGTCTGTTTCTCTTCGCAGGACCCACACCTAACACGATGCAGGGCACAGACCAGGCAATGGGAAAGCGTTTGTTGGCGTGCTGTCACACTGATTAAGTGTCACCTGGAAGGTGCCACAAAGATGGTGGGGAGAGGGCTGTCACCTGCCCGGGGCAGATGGCCCCGCCCCGCCCCTGGCCACCTCACTGATCCCTGGGCAGTGCGCACCTACCCAGGGCGCCCACGTCCCAGGCTCTGGATGTTATATGTTGGTTTCCTGGCTCCAGTCTCAGGAGGCCCGTTTCCCCATTTGGGGTGTGGTGCCCAGGGCCTGCCTTACGGCCCTTACAGACATCTCGGCCTTTCTCTGCCATGCATGCCAGACCTGCACAGTGCCAGGCCCAGGGCAGACCTGGTACACGTTCGCCAAGCTGGGTAACTGAGTCTCCATTGACTTGGCCCTTCTGCTCTTGGGTGAGTCAGTCCTTGATGGTCAGAATTCCCTTTGGGTCCACACCTCGTTTCTCCCCTCCCTGAAGGTGTCTCTGCACCTCCAAGAACACCACGATGGGTGCACTCCTGCTCTATCACCTTCCCATCGCCAGGGGGCGCTGCCCGGGGGGGGTAATGTCCTTAAGGCCAGTGCCCATCGTGCACACCTCACGGCTGGGGACTCTCTTCTTCCGTGGCCGGTGGTGGCCCCCCGCATGTCCCTGCTGCCCTGCTTCTGGCACAGCCCCTGAGGCAGAGTCTCCAACTCCTCTGACTCTGTCCCAGCACTTCCAGGGGCCAACCTTTGTCCAGCCCTGGGGCCTAAAGGGGGGACACTGCTGCCCCTGTGCAGGGAGCAGGCAGAGCCGACGAGGGGTGGGCGATGGGGATAAAGGCACCCTCTTCCCAGAGGCTCATTTGAGTTTCCAGCCAGGAGCCTCAAATTCTGGTTGGAGCCAGGAGCTAGGCTTTCAAGGTCACCTTGCCGAGGCTAGAATCCTGGTCCTTCTCCTTACCACCTGGGCATTGACATATCCTCTCTGGGCCTCAGTGTTCCTCGCTGGGAAATGGGATGGCACTCAGTGAGTTAGAAAACAGGAAGAACACCCAATATATATACATCCTCAAGAAACATTAGTTCCTCTTTTGGGACAGTACCTTGTGGGGGGGTCTTCCTGTGGGACTATATCTTGGGGGGTCTCCCTATCTCTCCTTCCCTTTCTCTGCATCCCTATCACCCCTCTCCCCCCACCCTGCGGCTGTCCACCTGGGCTTAGAGCTGGAAAGCACCAGGTGTCCGTGTTTGAGGCCTTGGCTTTCCTGGTGCCTTGGGGACAAAGCGGAACCCAGGCAGTTCTGGGAGTTGCAGTGAGGCCAGCGGGTATAGACACAGCACCTGTCCACACTGCCGCCTAGTTTATCTTGAATGGAGAGTCCCGCTGCCCAAACCACCCGGTGATCAGAGGATGTGAGGAGGCCCGTGCAAGGGGCGGGAGTCAGAGCCTGTGCCCTTCCTGGCCAGCAGCAGCTCTATGAGGTTCTCCCATCAGAAGCCCCCGCCCCACCTGTGAGGCCCGCCCCCTCCCCCTCCTGGCCCCCACATGAGGTGCCCCTGTGTCTAGGCTTGGTCAGCGTTTCCAGCTTCTACCCATGCCAGGATTGCCACTTCCGGGCACATTTCCAAAGGGCCAGATGGTCTCTCTGGGAACACTGGCCCAGGGTTCATGCCACTGGCAGGAGATGACAAATGTGGGCACAGAGAAGTGGCTTTGAAACGGGGCCCAGGGGCGCGGGAGTATGGACCGAAGCTTCTGTGATCAGAAACATTCCTTTTTCTGCCCCTGTAATTGGATTATAAGAGTTAACCTCTTCCTGGGCATCCTGGTGTGCCAGGCTGCAGACACCTTTATGTGAGTGAGCTTAGCCTCTCGCGACTCCAAGTGCGGCACCAGCAAGCGTCAGCATTACCAGGAGCTTGTTAGAATTGCAGAATCCCAGGCCCTTCACCGCACTGCTGAAGCCAAATCCGCAGTGTGAGCAGATCCCCAGGGGATTCCTTTGCTCGTTGAAGCTTAAGAAACACTGAGCCAGACTTTACATTAGTTTTCCAGGTGAGGGACCTGAGGGCCAGAGGATGACAGAGCTAGGCATGGGCAGAGCTGAGATGTGAATGCATCTGGCTTGCTCCAGAGCCCAGCCACAGTCTCCATGCATCTAGCAAGCTCCTCTGGATGTCCTGGTATCGTGCTTGGGTCCAGAAGATTCCAGGGTGCCCCAGACTTCCTCCCTTCCCCAGGGATCTACTGTTTAGCAGGAGGTGGGGCGACAATGGAATGATCACCACAATCACTATGTGCGGCAATGACCTTGAGAAGGCACACAGGGCAGAGGAGCATAGTGCAGAGGCCGCTGAGGCCTGGAAGGGTGTGTGATCGACTGACTTGGTGTCAGCACTAGACTCGAGTCCTGTCTCCTGGCCCCCCTCCCAACCAGTCCTGCCACTGACCCAGAAGCAGCTGCTTGAGGAAGCCTGGGGGCCTGGCCAAGGGCCACTTGGTGCAGATTGGGGCCAGTGTACAGGTTCTCTACCCCCTCCACAAGTTCCCACTGGGGCTGAGCCACCACAGTAGATGGGGACCAGTGGTCCACGGGCCACTCTTGGCCAAGGAACAAAGATCAGAAGAGGAATGAAGACATCCCGATCTGGGGGGCAGAGATGAGCTTCTGGGTCAGGCTGGCCTAGATTCGAATCCCAGAGAAGCTGCAGAATCTTAGGCAGGGACAAGTAACCTGGCCTCTGGTGAGTTGCCTGTGGACGCCCCCTCCCCCACCAGCTTGCCTGGAGGGCCACCAGAGCACTCGGGCCATGGGTCTCAGGTCCATGAAAATCTCCAAGTTGCCCCAAAGACACCATCTGGTCCTTTGTGACTGAGCCCTCCCCCATTTTACAGATGCAGAAACTGAGGCAGAGAGAGGTAAAGGGACCTGCCTACATGTTGACTCGCCCTTTGGGCCACCAAGGTGCATAAGACCGTGTTGCTCACGTTTCATGGAAGACGCTTGCATGTCAGTCTTCTCTGGCAGTGTCGGCTCACCTCTCCGCGTTGCCGAAGGCAAGGATCTCATCTATTAAACGCGAGGCCCGGTTCTCAGTCACTTGGGTATTTCTGAGCTTGTTGGGGTCCAGCCAATGTTCTCAGGAGGTGGACTTTCAGAAATAGTAACACTGGATGGTTCCATGGGGGCTGAAACTCACCTGGTTGTCAAAACGGGCTGGAAGGACGCACAGGTGCAATTATCCTGGGAGCTTAGCTCGGAACCACCGGGGAGGCGGTGGGTGGTGGACGGCGACCGTTGTTTTTAATTTAGCCGTGCGATCAGGGGTCTCGGAAATGTGACTCAAGAATTCGCCAGGGCCGTTAGCAGCCCGTGTCCAACCTACTAAACTGATTATGACTTTTAAGAATAGAACGGTTCCCCTCTCTAGTTCCTTGTCTTAATATCTGTCTCCTGCTACACCAGTTATTTTCATCTGCTGCCGACTGTTCTGGGCGGAATTATCCTCTCCTAGCTCTTGCTGATAAGGAGAAGTTTCTAAATGAATTTGCACCTTGCCTGAGGCTGAGTGGCTGTCTTTTTACTTTTGTCAACAGCCCCCAGCTTTCCCCAGCACCTCCCTCCACACACAGAAAACGCCACCCCGAGAAGTCTGTGCTCCGCATCTGGATCGTTTGCCCCTTCTTTGCACGAGTGACCAAGTGTAGTAATGCATTGAGATGGATTGCTGGCGTGATCCTATGGCATTCTGGTCAACCAGGCCAATGCCCGTGACCTGGGTGAGATGACACAGGGCCTTCGTTGGCCGTGGCATCAGCCTGGAACACAAACCTGGTGGCTGTCCCACCACCTGGAAGGGAACTAGCCCACCGGGGAATAGCACTTGCGTGCCGGGCAGTTTCTAGAACTCGGCAAAGAAGGAATGATTCCGCGTTACACGTGGAAACACTGACACCCAGGCAAAACTTGCCCCAGTGAACGTGGCGAACGGCGGCATCGAAATTGAAACCCTTATGAGGTCTCGCCACTGCGCTAGGCCACCAGCTTGCCTCTGCATGCCCCTAGAACAGAAGTTTCCGGAGTCCAGAGAGAAGGAAGCGTGTTTCCCCCTCCTTTGAAAAGAGGGAGAGGCTGCTTCCATGGCTACTTGTCAGAGCAGTTCAGCTGAGGGACTGATTTTGCAATAAGCCACCAAAATGATGGTACATTTACTACTCATATTACTGACCAGGAGCTTGTTAGTAATTGCGATGTGCCATTGGGGTACAGCAGGGAGGTAGGAGGTGCCTTACATCCTTGGGGCTTGGGTTTAAGTTACGTGGTAGTTACTGCAAGGGCCTCGTGCTATAAAATCGGACACAGAGAGACACCCCTGAGGCACTCAGTGACTCCGTGGCTCCTGGCTCTTGCAAGGATAATGGCCATGGAAACTGGGGCGGGGTGCAGAGATGGGGCGGCGTGGCCGGGAATGACTCTCCCCACATGCGTTTACTAAATAAATGTGAGGCGCATGTAATCCCCACCAATAGGGATGCCAGTCCTGGCGGGGATCGTTCTTTTCATGTCTCTTAAATCTTAGATTATTGTCATAATGACAAGAGCCATGGTGTCTGTTCTTCCAGGATAAATATAAGTGTATCTTAGTCGTTGAGCCATTGCGGGCTCCCTCGGAGACTTGACAATTCCAGAGCAATGCAGATTCTTTTCCTCTCGTTTGATGCTTCTCTTTGGGAGGGAAGGTGAACGAGACAGCTTCATCAAGCAGAGAGGCCAGGAGAGACCTCGACAGCCATCTTCAGCCACCTACAGGGCTTTCTGCAGAGGACACCAATTTGCACTCAGAACAGGGGACAGTGGGTACGGATGGACAGGAGAGATTTGAGAGAAGAGGGCCAAGCACACACACGAAGGGAAAGAACACGGGTTCAGGGGGCTGGCGAGCTTGGGGTCAAGACCCTGCACGAGTCACGCTGCTTCCTGAGACACGCAGATCTTCTTTGCAAAATGGGAGTCGCAGCAGCCCCTTCGGAGGTATAATGAGATCATGGGAGTCCAGCACTAAGCGCAGCGTCCGACCTCTAGGTCACCGCTATTAATATTACCGGGATTGCCTGTCCAATGGGTAAGCACCGTGGGAACGCATGAGAGGTCTTCACAAAGGACACGGGCCGCACGAAGCCGCCATGGCATGCACGTTCCTGCAGACGGAGCCACAGCCACCCCACTGGGGGACCATGGGACTCGAAAAACTAGCATGAACATGACATGGAAGGGGACCCCTTGGATACTCTGGGACCCAGCCCTTTTTGCCGTCTTGAGGATGCCCCCACAGTCATTAGCATGTCGGTGACTTTCCCCGAGGTAACCTTTTGAAACGTTTTGTCACTTGATTTCTCCTTAGGCTATTTTACGTCTTCTGGGAAAACTCCAGCCCAGCTGTTCCCATTCAGAGTCCCTTAAGTGTGCCTGACAGCAGGCCTGGCCCCCCTTTTTTTCCTTGTTGGAATCATTTTATTGAGATAGAATTCACGCCCCATCCAATCCACCCACTTTAAGTGTACAGCCCTAGGCGACCATTATTCTACTTTCTATCTCAATAGATTTGCCTCTTCTGGAAATTTCACTTAAACTGAATCATACCGTATTGGTCTTTGGTGCCTGTCTTCTCTCATGTAGCGTTTTATGTTCAAAGTTTGGCCACATTAGAGCAGATGTGAGGACTTTCTTCCTTTTTATGATGGAATAATACCGCATTACGCAGATACCCACACTTTGCTTACCTGTTCGTTGATTCATTCATGACCTCTGGACATTTTTCCCACCCTTTCCCATTGTGAATCATACCGCCGTGAACAGTCATGTCCAAGTTTTCGGTTCTGCTTCTCCCTTAAAAACAGATCTCCATGGAAACAAGTAAGTATTGGCAATATTAAGCAGAACTGAAGACGACATACTTGAGAAGGATACAAATTTAGCGAAAGATTGAAAGATACCCAAAAGTCTGTATTTGCATCCTTCTCCCCTTGGCTTGTGCCGAGAGCCCTTCACGGAACAGCTTCTGGAATCCACCGGTGAGTGTAGCGGGAAGATATCATTGCAGACATTTATTCCTGTGCGTCCTATGAAGATCCAGGAGATAAAGTTTTCTTGCGTCTTGCTCAAGTCAACGTACTAAGAACTGTGAATTCTAAGTAATGGACTTATTTTTAGCCTACAGATGCTGAATCCTATATAGTTCATCATACTTCCTGCTCGGCCATGGTCACTCTGGCATCCAGAGGCGAATTTCCAGGCTGGCTCTGGCGACTGGTCAGAGCAGGGTCCCTCCCAAGCACTCTTCGTGCATTATTGTCTTTCGACAAGCCGTAAGAAGCTATTACAATCCCCATTTTACAGGTGAGAAACCAGAAGTAGAGGGCTTCCCAAGACCCCTGGCAGCAGGTGACAGAGCTGGGATATAAATCTGACACTTTTATTCTTCCCAAGTCCTGGCTGTGAACCAGAATCCGCATGACTGTCCGCATTTTGAAAACCCACCTCGGATCCTTTCTGAGAAATGTGGAGGAGAGATACAGATCTCTTTAATCTCTAACTTCTTTCATTCACTGCTTCATTTAACCCTGATCGGATCCCAGATCTGATCATGGCTCACCTGCTCTGAATCTGATTAGAATGTCCTCCTGTTATTTTAAGACCATCAGGATAGGCTGATATCCAAAGCTCTTATCTGGCAATGTCTTTTCTCTATCACAGCCATGATCAGTTGCTTAAACTAATAAAGAGGGCAGGATTATTTTGTCCTTCTAAGCTTTTCTGCATGTCGAAAGCTTTCCTGCTACTTCTCCTGTCCCCACCACGTCTTAGCTTCTTATATCAGCCATCACATATCAATACGAGAGAGTGAGTAGAATATGGTAACAAGACCATTCTGCCTGGAAGCCTTGCCTGGATGTTCCCCTCCCCAGTCATCACTTCTCAGACAAAGAACCCTGGGTAACCAGACCTGCTGGGAGAACATGGTGATATTCTCAGCAGCCGGAACAAGCGAAACCCTCTGTGTCTTCCGAAGGCGCATGGCAGATGTAGCCGGATATAATGAAACTGTTTCCTCTTCTTTCTGGCGTTGTGGTTAGGGAGAGAGGCCGTAGACTCTCTGCTGGGATTTATTAAGAACTTCTTTGTGGTTTAGTACGTAGCCAATTTTTGTAAGTACCCCTTGGGCATTTAAAGGAAAATAAGTGTTTCTCGTTTAGTACCTGCACAGATACTCTACACACATGTACATACACATACTTTGTGCTCAACACACACACGTATACACACTTTTGTGTGTGTGTGTCAAATTGAGTGTGTTACTTGTGTCCTCAGAATATAGCTAAGTGAAACAAAGTTTATCAACTGAAAGCATAAAGTATCATTTCAGTAGACCTAAAATAAATTACTAGAAGAAGCTGGAGCTAGTTAATGAAGCCTCTGTCAACATTGTGGTGCTGGGATTGGTCACCAAAACAATTCCTTTTTACCAGGTTCAAGTTGCTAAAAGGGTTGTTCTGCCTTTACTGGGTCCTCTGTGATTTGCATCGCCCTTCCTGGGAGGAGGAACGGAAGGAGAGCACCTGAAGACGGCATGCCTGCCCCGGAAAACACAAGGAGCAGGAGGGAGTACCAGTGAGCTGGGACCGTCCCTGAGCCAAAGGAATTCTGAGAGAAGATCCAATTTCCTCCCAACCGTTTGTTACTTCATTGGGTGCTAAAGTAGACCTTCCTCGTGTTCTGTCCACTCACCACGTGTTACTCTAACTCCCTTCCAGGGGCTCACCCCACCCTTAATCCATTTAGTTCAGGTGGGGATCACGCCAGTCCTGAACACTTCCGTCTCCAGGCCACATTGATTCACACTGATTTGTTCAAGGATGGGCACTTGACCCAGTCAGAGCTAGAGATGCGCAAGGAGGCTTTTACTGAGACTGCTGGACAAGAGGTGCGTGCTCACCCATGTGAACTTGAACAAGGGAGATGAGGCCGCAGCTGCTGGCAGCCATCTTGCCACCAGGAGGAGAGCCCATGGGAGCAGGGAACCCACCCAGGGCAGGAGGGGAGCCCAGTCACGCTGAGAGTAATGCTGAAGAGTGGTCCCATTCGAGCTCCTTGGCAAACCTTGCTCTGAAAATAGAACTGTCCTTGCGCTTTCCGGTTACATGAGCCAGTAATTTTCTTTTTGAGATTGAGTTATCTGTCATTTGTAATTGAAAACCCTGACTGACACCAGCGTCTACAGAGGGTGCTAGGCCCGTGAAGGCAAGAGGATATAAACCTGATCGAGAAATATGCTCCCCCTCAAGGATCTAACCATAGAGTGAGCATAGCACAGATCTGAAACCATAATTAAAATACAACTTAACAATTGCTGTAATAAGTGTATGACCCAAGTGTCCGGGGACCCAGAAGAGGAAGTAAATAACCTGTGATTGTCTTGTCTGCAGAAGACCCTCCTCAAGGAGGAGTTTAGGGACTCCTGCGTGGGTGTTGAACTTGGGAAGAGGCACCCGGCTCTTGGTGGGGTAGGGGATGAGTGTTGAACTTGGGAAGAGACACCTGGCTCTTGGGGGTAGGGGATGAGTGTTGAACTTGGGAAGAGGCACCCGGCTCTTGGTGGGGTGGGGATGGGTGTTGAACTTGGGAAGAGGCACCTGGCTCTTGGGGAGTGGGGGTGGGGTGGGACAAACACTTATAAGAGTTTCCCATTCCTGCATACTCCCAGATCAATCCAGCTCCGTTCCAATCAGACCTGGTAGGGGTTTAATTGCTTTGGATCAGTTTTTGCCAGCGGTGCCTTCCATACCCCCAGCCCAGGGATGAAGAGAGATCGGTCACGTCAGGGAGTCTCCCCACCGGCTACGGTGAAAATCAACAAGGGTGAAGATGATTTAAAAAAATTTTTAAAATCTGTGTCCCCAAGTGTACCTAGGACGTGAGTGGGCTTTCTGACAAATGCCAACCAGAGCGCTTTGTGAAAACACAGCAGTGATCATCCCAGGACCTACCATTTCTTACACACTCCACAGTACGCTCACACTGCCTGAGCCCTTTACTTATTATATTCCAGGAGGCACTTGGCTTTGCACACCAGGACATGGGGCCAGCATCACTGGCTATGGCCGAGGGCACAACACATGGGCTGTATTGGTTATGCACTATTTGTAGTGTTCTCCTTTATACAGTGTCCCCCTTAACCTTCAGGATGACGCCTAGATGGATAGTAAGTTGTCCGTGTTTTACAGATGAGGGAAGAGACGTTAAGGTACCCGCCCCGCTAGGAAGGGACAAAGCTGGGATTTGATCTTAGTGGGGTCCCGTCACTCCTACGGTTCTGTTTATGCCAGAAAGAGATGTTGTCTGTTTTCGCAACTGTCAAGTGATGACTGCCAGCTTCGAGGCCTCGGTGTGTCGCGGGTCAGTGCTTCAAAACCCCCAGCGTGTTGTGTGCACTGTCGTTCCCACATTTGCCATCGAGGTGCATCCGATGACCACTGAGGGCATCACCCCGGGAACGGATGGAGGGCTGACTTCGCACTGCTGAGTGGTCCCAACAGGCCAGGGGCAGATTCGTCGCTCTGTGTGGCAAGCAGACCCCACCCAGCAGCGGACACCCTGCATCCCAGTGGGATATCAGCGCTCTGCTGTGTTGAGAGGCCAAACCTCTGCCCTCACCTGGAATGTTCCAGAAAGCAGGCGTCTCTGTGTTTCAAAGATAGCTTTGAGCAGAAGTGGGGAACAGGGCCCAGTGGATGTCCTTACCTGTCTTGCACTTGTCTGGAGATGTAAATCTCAAGTTTTATTTAATTTTCCAAGATTTTTATTGAACGCTAGGTTTGGGGCAGGGGATCAGAGATGAGTTGGATTGAGATCAGGGGGGTTTTTTGTTTGTTTGTTTATTTATTTATTTTGAGAGAGAGAGAGAGCATGAGCAAAGGAGGGGTAGACAAAGAGGGAGAGAGAGAGAATCCCAAGCGGGCTCTGCACCACCAGCACAGAGCCCAATACGGGGCTCAAACTCACAAACCATGAGATCACGACCTGAGCCAACTCAAGAGTCAGACGTTTCACCAACTGAGCCCCCCAGGCGCCCGGAGTTGGATTCAGATCACACCCATCAAAGAGAGGCAGATGTGCAAATAACCACAACACAATCCACGTTCGGTGGTGGCATTTGGTGCGTACAATGCGGCGTGCTCTGCGAATCCATCTCAGGTGAAATATAAGAAAAATAAGCGCAGTTTGAACAGGTCTTTGATGGATCAGTAGGAGTTTCTGAGTAGAAGCAGGGGTGCAGGAGTCCCAGGCAAATGAGACCCAACAGGCAGAGGCACAGGGATGCCACGTGTGGCGTGTTTGGGCGCGTAGGTCATGCACAGAGCTGCAGTGGGGGGAGGGGGGAGGCTGAAAGGTAGCGGGTTCGTTCCCTCATTCCTTTCGTCGTGATCTCCCCCTCTCTTCACCAGCCAGGAGGCACTTACCGAGTGGCCGTTAGGAGTCAGGCGGAGACCAAGAGAGAAGTCAGCCCGACTCCACAGGAGCAGAATCTTCTTTTACCAGGGGGCTCAGCACCCGCCAACTAGCTCGAGGCTCCAAAGAAGTGTCAGGCGAGCTGGAGTCTCCTCTTCCAGGGCAGCTGTGGAAAAGTGCAGGGGGAGCTCCCCCTGAGAAGTGAGAAGGGCCGAAAAGACGATGTCACGGGACTCTCTCAACAGTGGCTCCCACGTGGGGCTCCATATGGGGTGTCAAGACGGGCGGGGCACAACCCTAGACCTTGACGCAGAAGCGGTGGCAGAAACAGGAGGCGCGTTATCATGTTTTTTTACCCCACCCCCAGCCCCACCCTGACAGCATCTGGCAACATCTGGAGGGAGGAGAGTGTCGTGCTCAGAGGATGCGCTCTGGGCTCAGATTGCCGAGGGCCGTGTATCAGCCACGCTATGTTGTGGCCGTCACTTTCCCTCTCTGGACCTCCATCCTCCCATATGTGAAATGGGATGATAATAGCATCTTCCGGCCCGAAAGGCAGTTGTCATGTTCTGGGGTGCAAATGAGTTACTCCGTGTACACGGCTCCAGCCAGGGCCCAGCCGTGTGGATGTTCAGTGTAGACTGCTCAGGACACCACAACCTACCGCTGGTCAGATAACCCCCGGGGCCATTTCTTTTTTTTTTTTTTAATGTTTTTTGTTT
>PJEM01011645.1:0-52789 GCA_004023845.1 Helogale parvula | reverse complement strand
CCGCCTGGCTCAGAGGCCTTGCCCTTCATCTTAGGAGACAGGTCCGTGGAACTACCCAGTGATGTTGAAGAAAGAAAAGAACTAAGTCGAGCTTGGGAAAATGAATGAATGAATGAATCAATGAGTGAGTGAGTGAGTGAGTGAATGAATGAATGAAGGAAGGAAGGAAGGAAGGAAGGAAGGGGGGCTAGACTTTCCATTCACTGAGTGCTCACCATGAGCCAGAAATCCCGCTCACACTCCTGTGAGCCATATTTCATTCAACTTCCATCTACCCCACTTAGGTAATCATATCTTAATCCTGCCTCACTGAATTACCTCACTATCCCTATCAAATTGGTAAGACATAGAAAGACTAAACAAGATGTGAGGTCTGAAAGCCATTCCGGGTCCGAATCCCGATTCGGTCACTCGCTAGTTGCAGTCCAGGGCGAGTTACAGCACAGCTCTGTGTCCCGGTCTCCCCTTCCATAGTTCAGGATCGAGTGATAACACCTACCTCTTACGACTGTTATGCAGAAGAAGCAAGACAATCTATGTGACAAGTGCGACATTCCAGAAGGGACATCCTGAGCGAAAGGTGTCTCTTTTGGCCCACTGACAGCCTTTAGCTTTCAACTTTAGAAATGAGAAATCTTACCTGAGAAGTGCCAGAAGTTGGCTCTGTTTCTCCAGTCCTCTTCCGACGATGCAGTCTGTCTTCATAGACAATCACACCATTTCAAGAATGTTCTGTGAACATCTCATGAATAGGACTGTGCGGGTCCATCTTCCATTGCCCTCTGTCCACTCCTGGAAGATAGTATTTCATAAATGAAGATGATAAGGATTGACAGGTCACATGGTTTCCCCAAAGTCACGTCTCACAACTGCTGGAACCAGACTCCGCATGAAAATCTGACCCTGAGGCTTGTTCCCTCTTCCGAAAATTCTGCTCCGTCACTGGTGGCTGCGGTCGTAGTGGTGATGTCGGGTCTGGGGTTCTCACTCTCTCCTTATAAAATGTGGAAGGCTATATTAATTTTAAAAACTTAATGAACTAGTTTGATCCTGCCACATGGTGAGGAGGGTGAGAATTATCTCCCAAAATGCTGATTTATAATGGAGTCCCCGCCCTGTCCAAATACGGGGATGGACGTATAGATAACAAAAGCAGTTAACACAGATTCTCCAAAATGAGGCCCTTCTCCAAAACAACGGTAAGCGTGTACATTTTACGTAAAGTAAATGTGTAAAGAAATGTGTAAAGAAAATGAAAATCCTGGCAGAAACAGAAGGGTTTGTTAAAGACTCGGCCGCGGGTGCCGATGCTCGACACCTGTTCCCTCCTCCGCCTGAGTGGGGCGGCCGTGGGCACGCGGCCTGGAGGAAGCCCAGAGGGGATGCACGTGCTTTGTGTAGAAAGAGAGACCGTTATTTGTTTTTCGTGTGGACAATGCCTGGGAGGTAGTGATAGCCTTATGCCACCTGGATTCTTTGAAGAATTGTTTAAAGAGGAGGGGTTAGAGGAGAGGAAGAAAAAGAAAAAAGAGAATCCCAAGCAGGCTCCGCGCTGGCACCAAAGAGCCGGATGCAGGGCTCGAACCCACGAACCGTGACATCCTGACCTGAGCCTAAGTCGAGTTCAATGCTTAAGCAACTAAGCCACGCAGGCACCCCACCTGTATTTTTTCTCTTAAAACAGCATTTGAATTAAACATTCAGACCTCGTCCAGGTTACATAAAATAAAAATAAAACATCACAAATACGATTCAAAGAACTTAGATCACTCTTTCGATCCCAGAGTCCCCTTGACACCCAGACAACCCTGATTATTTACAGTGGCGTCTGAAGGCTGGTTCCACTTCCAGGGAAGCAGCCATTTTTTATGGAAACAGAGCGGTGGGGAGCATTTTACTGTGCCTCGCATGCACGCATGCGCACACACACACGCACGTGTGCATGGACTCATGCACTCTCAGAAACACCTGATGACCTTGTTGCAGAAGCACATTCCTGGGCGCCATCTGCTTTCAGAACCCCTAAGGTGACCAGGGATAGGGAGGCGCCAGCATTTAGCGAACTTCTGGATCGTGTTCAAGCAGGATTCTCTCTACAGATCAGACCCTTACGACGTCGGGAGAGCCGCCGAATGCGCGTGTCCACGTGTGTGCGTGCCCGTGTGCACACGCACGCACCCCCATGTCCCAGCAGGTCAATGCATCTCCCCAATCTTTCTCATGACAACCTGTGATTAGATTTTCACCAATGAAGTCCAGAATTAGGACTGAAAATAAGATTCTCACGCGGGAAGATACAGAAGTCATTTTTTTTTGGAAAAATGAAAAAATACTTTTTTCTTTTCTTCTTTTTGTTTCTTACCCACTCCAGGGTGACAGCAGGTGTGCACACACAGAGGTGTGCACACACCTCTCCTACGCACTCGGGAGATCTGTAGGTAAAGTCGCCCGGTGCAGGCTTTTCTGCAGGCTGTGCAACGCTCACTGTGCGACTGCTCAGGATTCCACACCGTGCGTGAAACTGGACCAAGGGCCAAGTTTACCTCACATCCCAAAGCTGACCAGGACCTTTCCTTCTGGGTGACACCAGGCTTCTCCCTGTCTTATCTGCGGTCACAGGGGACACGGATGTGGGGGATGGGGGCAGCGGCCCCGCTGGCGCTTGTGCGGAGTCTGCTGTCAGAGCGCAGTCTCTCCCCCCACGCGCTCTGTCCTCCTCGCCCTCCTGGGAGACTGGGGGTGGGGACAGCAAAGGGGTGTCCCTGCCTCAGTGGCCTCGGTCACCCGGGCTGCTTTGACCACAGGGATCCGGCCTGGAGAAGGGAGATCCCTTCTCCACTTACCACAAAGGGGAAACCCTTTCTGGGAGGTTTGTCAGGAAAACACCAAGGATTCCTTTCATAGGAAGTGATGCCATTTCCTAAGGTCAGAGGCCGCGTGGAGAGTGAAGCAAAGGAGGGGATGACCTCACGTTCTTCACAGGGCGCCGGCGCCGTCCGTAACTTGCGGGTGCCCGCTGTGCCCACCTCCAATGTCCCTGTCCGAACCGGCCGTGTCAGACGACAGAGCACTTAGCCTGGTATGTAGCATTTTTCCTTTGGAGGGGGCAGAGATAGAGGGAGGCACAGAATCCGAAGCAGGCTCCAGGCTCCGCGCTGTCAGCACAGAGCCCAGTGCGGGGCCCGAACTCTCAAACCCTGAGCTCATGACCTGAGAAGAAGTCAGTCACTCAACCAAATGAGCCACCCAGGCGCCCCTAGCATTTTTCCTTTTTGATATTAAATCATTTCTCTAGCTATATGAATATTTTGTATGTATCCACCTGTATTTTATATACAGATAAAATAATGATATTACCTAACATGACTATACATATGTAACTACACGATGGGAGGACATCTAAACGAACTGTATGCACACGTGGATAGAAATACTTTTTAATACGTGTTTATTTTTATGCATGAACATTACAACCATATGCCCATTAGTGGACCATAAATACCTTTGCTAGTTCTTGGGATGCCGGGGTGGTTCAGTCGGTTAAGCATCTGACTCTTGGTTTTGGGTCAGGTCATGACCTCACGGTTCATGAGTTCAAGCCCCACGTTGGGCTCTGCACTGACAGCACGGAACCTGCTTGGGATTCTCTCTCCCTCTCTCTGCCCCCCACCCCCACTCATGCTGTCTCCACTCTCTCTCTCTCTCAAAATAAATAAAATGTATATATGTATGTGCGTTATGTGTGTATATGTGTGTGCATGTGTGTGTGTGTGTACATATATCTGTGCTAATTATTGTAAGTCAACCAGCAGCCAGGCCTTATTGCCACCGCTGCCTTTGGCATTACTTTCTTCCTTCATCCTCACAAACTGGCAAGACGGGCGCCGTCGTCACCTGGTCCACCCACGAGGAAGCAGACGCGGGGGCGGGCAGACACACGCTCTGGTGCGCGGCTCTAGGTGGCGGCGCTGAGCCAGGGGCATCCGCGCTCTGACTCTGAACCCGGCGGCCACCGGCTCGGCCACACTGCACGCGGCCCGCGGACCCCGCCTCCGGCCCCAGACTCGCTCCTGCGGGCGGGCGCTCAGGGCCCCGCCAGGGTCCTCTCCTCTCCTCTCCTGCCCGTGCCGGCGATGTCACAACCCCCGCCCGCCGAGCCCTTGTGTGGGAGGTAGGCCACCTGGAGGGCCCGCGGCCACCCCCGGGGGGGACGCGCCCACCCTGGCAGGGCCCTGCCTCCGGAGCCGTGAGATCCGTGCTGACACGCCAGCTCCCGGGCTGAGACAGACAGAGGCCCGCTGCCCGCACCAGGCCGAGCGGACGGGGCGGGAGCCCCCGGCTCTCAGGAAGGCAGAACAAGGGTGAGGGTGGGACTGGACGCGCAGACACCCAAGAAGGAGGGTGTCGGCGGGGCCCCCGCGGGTGCCGCTTGGGAGGACGCCGAATGCAAACCGGAGGCGCTCATCAGCAGGCAGAATGTTTTGCAAACCTTATAAAGAAAGTTTAAAAAAAAAAAAAGGCAACCAAAAACCTGCCTAAACGCAGAAGGCCGTAAGGCAGGCCAGCAAACGCAAGCCTCACGCTCACATCTGGGAAGCAAACTCCCCGCAGCCACACCGGAAGTTGTCAGCTCGCCTTTGATCTCCCTTGAGCACCCGGGCCGGGCCGTGGGCGGCATTGACCTTCAGGACTGTGAGTAGGGGCTCGGCACCAGCGGCCTGTGCCCCAGGACAGGGCTGTCAGCATCGAGGGCTTGCTGCTGCTGCTGCTGCTTCCTTGTTTTCCTAAGCTGCGGTGACTAGATGACGTATTGCTCTTTCCATGATTTCCCCTTTTTTCCAGAGCCCTGCCCTCCCCCTGCAGGGGGCCTGCGCGCGTGCCCGCGTGCGCGTCCGCGGGGTCCCAGGCTCTGTGAGAGCAGACGGCAAGAAGAGGAACCAGCCCACAAAACTTTCAACGTCAGTGGCAACACTGGCATATTAAAATTCCGAATTGTTTGCGTCCTGCCCAGTAGAGGAAAAACACAAAAACCTTTTTTTTTTTTTAATCATTTTCCCTATCACTTGAGAACAAGCAGGGAGGCTCCCCTCTGCTGATACGAAGCCATCACAGACTTAGCAGCAGCGAGAGTGGGGAAACAGCAAAATTCAGTAGCCAGCCTTTTTCGTCTCTTTAAGAAATTTCTAGAGAAACCCGAGTTTGGGTCCTGTCTCTGCTCCCTTGTGTCTTCTTCCCACCTGTACAACTGAGAGGCGACAGAGCCTCTCCAGGGCTCATTTTCCGGTGGGGAAGGGGTCACTGCCTGCACTTGGGCTGCAGGGAGAATTAATTGAGATTGAGTAGCACCACGGAGTTTGGTTCTAGGAAAGTCACTCCCCTCCCAGATAAGGACAAAAGTCAAACCCTGGGCCATAAAGAGTCAGACATCAGATGAGGCCCCTAGGTGGCTCAGTTGGTTAAGCACTGGACTTTGGCTCAGGTCATGATCTCACAGTTGGTGGGTTTGAGCCCCGTGTCAGGCTCTGTCCTGACAGCTCAGAGCCAGGAGCTTGCTTTGGATGCTGTGTCTCCCTCTCGCCCCTCCCCTGCTGGCTCACTCGTGTGCGTACGCTCGCGCGCGCTCTCTCTCTCTCAAAATAAACAAACATTAAAAAAATGTCAAAAAAAAAAAAAACACATTACCCTCCTTGTGTTAAGAACCATTTTATTGAGAATTCTGATCTTTTGGGCATCTCTATTTTCTGGGTAAGAAAAGAGAACAGAGAAGGTTGTCTCACTACCGGAAGTTTGTGGAGCCACATTATGAGCTTGGTCTTCTTTTAACAGCAAAGCCTTGGAAGAGCCCCTCATGCCACATTGAACTGTGATTGGTATTGTTTTTCCAGAATTTTCCTAATGGGCTCCCAGAGCTTCGGAGACACAATAAATATGAGCTCCTATACTAATTATCTGTTGGCACACAACAAATTACCTCAAAACTTAACAGCTTAAAATAACAAATGGGGCGCCTGGGGGCTCAGCCGGTTAACCGTAGGACTTTGGCTCAGGTCACAATCTCAGGGTTCATGAGTTCGAGCCTCGCATTGGGCTCTGTGCTGACAGCTCAGAGCCTGCTCTGGAGCCTCTGTCTCCCTCTCTCTCTCAAAAATAAATCGGCATAAACTAACTAACTAAACCAACAAATAAAACAACTACCATCTCACAGGGTTGGGGGTCAGCAACCCCGACATAGTTGATCTGGGTACAATCACGTCACTGCACGGGGCCCCACTCATCTCGAGGTCTGGCTGGAGAACCACCCCCGATCTGGCTCACTCCCAAGGTCTTCAGCAGAATTGAGTTCCCTGGGGGCCGATGGGTTGAGGGCCGCGTTTCTCACCGGCTTCCAGACACACAGGTGTGACTGCAGCGAAACGCACCGAACGGCGAGTTAAGGAGAGAGTTCCCACGAGACAGAAGTCACAGTAGTTGATAACCTCATCTTGGAACCCACATTCCATTGCTTCTGCCATTTTCTATTCTTGGAAGAAAGTCTGGCTCACACCCAAGCACAAGGCCTAATAGCAGAATCCTAAATCCCAGAAGGCAAGTGTCACGGTTGGGGGTGGAGGGTGGGGGTATTTAAGAAGCCGCCTGGCCCACGGCTGGGATGGTCCCAATCAGCACCGCATCCTCAGGATGCTGAGGATCCTAGGGATACTCCCTTCCCTTTACATGAATGAGGCAGTTCTGTTACAAAACCATGCCAGACACACAAATAAAATTAAGTAAAACCGCTGGGGACACCCTCCCACCTCCAAGCGCTATGGAGGAATCGTAAACTGTCTTGGCTTTCATTTCCACGGTCCAGGAAGAGCGAGGGGAGCAGACAGCGCTAATTCCTACAATCGTCAGGCAGCCTACTCAGGCCACGAGCAGGGTGAGCCCCGCCAGGTCCCGCTTCGCAATTCCTTCTGGGTGGCCACAGAATGGGGACCGTGGGGGAGACGTGGAACGTTTAGTTTACGTGCAATGACCTCTCCCAAGGTCAACAAAGACCCAGGTTAGTGCTTTGATCTATAGTCCAATGTCTGTTTTCACGATCTCCATGTATTCTCCAAAGTTCTCCCAAACTCCTTCCTGGAACGGTTCTCAGGGACGTGCCCCATTTCTAAAGCGCTTTTGTTCCACTTTGCTAAGCCTTCCCGCGGACCACCCGGAGGAGGCGTGGCCGCTGCCGGCAGGCGGGTGGCCTAGGAGGCTTCTCACCCCGCCCCCGCCGGCCCACGTTCCTGGCTCCGCCCACACCTGGGGCTTGAGCAGCCCCACTTTACCATCTCCAACTCATATCCATCTGGACAACGTCTTGCTGACCCCTGGACTGTCCCCTCACTTAATTCTATTATTTCTAAAACCTAATCCTTAGACATTCCGCTGCTCAGATGAAAATTCCCTCGGATCGATATTGCCCACTCAATACCTCGCCCAGCAGATTCTTATCACATCAAAGATGAAAGAGGGCTGAAGACATTCTCCCCCTCACCATGCGGTCCCTGGACCGCCTGCATCCGAATCACCTGGCGAGCCTGGTAACGCGGCTGCGCTCCCCGCCCCTCCCTGGGTCTTCGGAATTCTAGCTGGTGTGGAGCCCCAACGTCGAGAGCTGCCGCCTTAGATCTCATCGCCTCCCTAGGGTCTGGGACGCAGCTGCACATGAGAATCATGGGGGGAGGGGGTGCTTTGGCAAACTACCCACACCTGCGCGTCCCCCCGGGGTTCTGAGTTCACGGATCTCGGTGGTGCCGGGGCAGCCGCCCTCGGAACTACGGCTCTCCCGTCCTCATCTTCCAGGGGAGGAAGCTGGAGCTCCAGAAGCGAGAGCCACTTGCCCCAGAAATCAGCTTTAAAAAAAAAATCCAAGACTCCGCCCCAGGTCTAATGGATTCCGAAGTCTATACTCTTCACTGCCCAGTGCGACCCATCTGACGGTAAAAGGCACTTGCTAACCTCCAAGGAAACGCAAAAGTCGGGGAAGCTAGGGGGCCATGAAGGGGTCATGGTTGCCTTCCGTGAGCAGTCTTTTGTCCCCACTCAGACTACAGCGGGGAGGGCTTTCCATATAACGTCAGGCTGGTGCGCATTCTCTCCCTCGCAGTCCCCGGATTCGCGACTCCGACCGGCTGGACGCAGGCGTCCGGCACAGGTGCAGGCAGGGGCTGAACCAAGGTGACGCGAGGCCGGTCTGCCGGGCCTCACGGTCAGGCGCGGCTGCCCGCGCTCCTCCTGCAGGCCTCGGCTCCGTTGCACATGACATTTAGCCTTTTCGCAGTTTTTCTCGCTTCCAGTTGGCTCCATGTGCTGCCTAGGAGCCGCCTGGCGGCCTCAACCCCACGCTGCTTCAGCTTGGAAAACCCAGCGGAAGGCACAGGTTCTCTCCCACAGGGACCGGGAGCAAAGACCAAGGGGAAGCCAGGGACGGGCTCCGACCGGTCCTCGTGGACCAGTCACCCGACCTGGGAGGGAAGGGCTGTCGGATCGGCCGGACTTCGTGTCCCTTAGGGACTTCCGTCCTGAAGACGGAAGCGCTGCCCCTTCACCTAACAGGAGTGTGATGTTGTCCGAAATGGGGGGGGGGAAAGCTCCAGGTGTCTGCCTGCTGTAGTCCACGACCTTGAATTACAGCCCCGGGGCCGATGACATCTTGAAAATGAGACCTCCGCCCCAGCTGCGCCCCCAGCAATGCTCGAACCCTCCTGTCCCGTCCCAGACCCTTCTCTTCCGTCCGCGCTGGCAGAACTGGGAAGAAACCCCGCAAGTTAGGCTCCAAAGCATACTTGAAATTTAATTTTCTCAACATAACCATGACCGGAGCCGTTCAGAGGAAGCATTCCCCCTCCCACCTCGGAAAGCGCTAAACCTTGAAGAAATGAAGACCGCAAGACCGCAAACATAGCCCGTCCTGACTCCCTCTTTTCTAGCCGGGCTGCCCGCGGGGCTCATGACCCGCTGACTGGGGTTTAGGCTTCTTGAAAGCCGAGTGCCAACATCAAACCTCCATCTCGGAGATACCAGCCCGTCTCTAATGAATTTTTTATTTGTTTACTCATTGCTTCTCTGGGATATAAAAGTAACACTCATCTTTTTAATATTAAAAAATAAAACTTTAAATCAGGGCCCAGTCCAATGCCAAACTGTTTAAATTTCACTACATCCAAGACCGTTGCGCTCCGGGAGGAAATGACGCTCTGAAATAAAGGAGAAGAGTGCGACAGGGGAAAGAATGACGCGCCGTATGTAGGCTCTTCTTTTTTAAACTCCTTCTGCGAGCCTCGAGGTGAATTATTCATGTCAAGCCGGGCGCTGCACGTCACGTGGGCTCCAGGGGCGCCTTCACCTCGCAGCTGCGCCCCCCCCTCCGCCGCAGAGACTTCCTGTCGCCGTCCTCTCTGCCCTGCAAGGCCCCTCTGCCTACTCTTGGGGTCGAGACACTGTCACTCGAACAAAGTGTCACAGGGACAGGTTTGCAGGGGCGTGTCCAGGTGCCACTCCAGGGAACCCTTGCACCCGGTGGCTGCTCTGATGCCCGAGGGGGTGCTCGGCTGCCCTTCTGAATTTTGTTTCCTTCCTTCCACACACGCACTGGGAAAAAATGGTATCCAGTGAATAAAAACCAGCTGGAGAAAGGAAGTCCCGCCAGGATATGGGATTGACCGCAGGGACCGGAAAACAGAGCGGAGATGAGAGTGGAGGGGGACAGAGAGGGATGCACGGGGACACCAGGCAACCCTGGCGGGTGCCGGACAGGTTCACTGTGTTTATCTGCGTCATGGTTTCAGTAGTAGATCACGTGTCAGGACTCCTCAGGTTGTGTCTGTGTGTGTGGTGCCTTTTATGTCAGTCATGCGTCCCCAAATCTGTAAACACACATGTGCGTGGGATTTGGAGTCACACTGACTGACTCTTTGAGGTCCCTGGACCCAAATTTTAAAAAATGCTTATTTAAGAGAGAGAGAGAGAGAGAGAGAGAGAGAGAGAGAGAGAGAGAGAGAGAGTGTGTGTGTGTGTGTGTGTGTGTGAGAGAGAGAGTGTGTGAAAGAGAGAGAGTGAGCAGAGGAGGGGCAGAGAGAGAATCCCAAGCAGGCTCCACACTGTCACTGCAGAGCCTGACATGGGGCTCAACGCCACAAACAAGAGATCATGAACTGAACTGAAGTCAAGAGTCAGGTGCTTAACAGACTGAGCCACCCAGGTGCCCCCTGGAACCCAGGTGTAACGTGTGTGTGTGTGTGTGTGTGTGTGTGTGTGTGTGTGTAGGCTTCCTCACGCCAACAACCAATTCTCAGACACCAGCACGGGGTCCTGTACTGGATCTCAGTTCTCACGCCGCCGGATGGAGCATCAGGTTCCCCAGGGAAGGTGGCCGGTCCGCGAGCCCACCTGCCCCCTGAGGCGCCCGTCACAAGCCCACGCAGTTACTCACGCTTTGACTAACGCAAGGTTCCCACAGCTCCTCCCTGGGGGTTGATTAATTTGCGACAGCGGCTCAGAGAGCTCAGGACAACCATTTACCCCCTAGATGACTGACCTACCGCAGAGGATATTAAAACAAACGATGCCCAGCGTCACTCAGCATCAGGGAAACACAAATCAAAACCACACTGAGACACCACCTCACGGCGTTCAGAGTGGCTAAAATGAACAAATCAAGAGACTATAGATGCTGGCGAGGGTGTGGAGAGACGGGCACCCTCCTACACTGTTGGTGGGAATGTAAACTGGGGCAGCCGCTCTGGAAAACAGTGTGGAGGCTCCTCAAAAAACTATCAGTAGATCTCCCCTATGACCCAGCAATAGCACTGCTGGGGATCTACCCAAGGGATACAGAAGTGCTGATGCATAGGGGCACATGTACCCCAGTGTTCATAGCGGCACTGTCAACAATAGCCAAATCATGGAAAGAGCCTCAATGTCCATCACCTGATGAGTGGGTCAAGAAGATGAGGTGTATATACACAATGGAGTACTACACAGCAATGAGAAAGAATGAAATCTGGCTATTTGTAGGAAAGTGGATGGACCTGGAGGGAGTCATGCTAAGTGAAATAAGTCAGGCAGAGAAGGACAGATACCATATGTTGTCACTCATAGGTCTAACAGGAGAAAGCTAATAGGAGACCCTGGGAATGGGAAAGGGGGGGAAGAGGTGGGGAAGAGGCAAGGAGGCAAATCATGAGAGACCTTTGAATGCTGAGAACAAACTGAGGGCTGAGGAGGGAGGGGGAAGCGGAAGGGGATGATGGTCATGGAGGGGGGCACTTGTGGGGAAGAGCACTGGGTGTTATATGGAAACCAACTTGGTAATAAACTATTAATACAAAAATTGTTTTAAGTAAAACACACTAGCCAGATGCAAAAACACATATTGGCAAGTTCCCAAACAAAGGATCCCAGTCCTCACGGAGCCTGGGGTCTTGACAGAGTGGCCCACAGAGGTATTCTGCTTTCCTGGTGCGTAGCCTCCCTGAAACCCCTCCTTTTGCATTTTCCTAAGAAGGCTTCATCCCATAGACATGACTGATGACCTCACTGGCCACTGGCAAGGTGACTGATTCTGCCCCCACCCCCCCTCCCCTCCCCAGAAACCACAGAGTAGAAGTGAAAACTCGCAACTTTGTATTCACGGTTGCTTCCCTGCAATCAGCCCCCATCCTTGGATGCTGCCAAAGGTCACCTCGTTAGCACGCACCCCCTTGTGGTGGGAGGGGCTTATGATGGCCAACGGAACCCCTCTCTCACCTCTGTGGCCCTGAAGTGCTTTCAGCAACCAGAGACAAGAGACCAAAGGTCAGGACAACAGATGCCCGTCACTCTACGGCTCAGGACATTCCGAGGGACCCAGGAGCTGGGACCCGGAAGTGTGGATGAAGACCAGAGAGACATGACAAATCGACTTCAGTCCTCCGACTGACTCTCTCATAGATATTTATATATTTCTTGTAATTTTTTTTTCATAAGTTCCAGTATCACACAGGGCTTTGCACCCTGAGGGGGCTTATCAGTCCTGTAACCATGCGTATGAAACTTTATCTCTGAGCCTCAGTTTCCTTATCAGAAAATGGGGATATTAACCATTTCACGGAATTGTGAAAATCAGTGAGACACTGGAAGCCCTAGTATTTGTGCAAAGAAACACTCAGTAAACCATATTAGCCGCTGCCTCATTGAACACGCCGCTCCCTTGCTCTCTCCTGCTCCCTGCCGGCCCCCCGCCCCCCATCCACCGCAAAGGATGAATATGTCCCCACATCCCTGCTCAGGATGCTTTTCCTCATAGCACTGCCGTCCCTGAAGGTCAAAGGATTCCGTAATAACGCAAAGCCAGGCCTGATGACGTACCAGTGCTGACACTGATGGAGGGCACTTTGGCCGTGAATGTCCCCGTGCACTGTGCACACCCCTGTCTGTGTGATCTTTCTGAACTCCCACAGCAGGGCATTAAGCAAATGCCCCTATTGTGAACCTAATCCAAGGAGCAGACGCCTTTACCAGAACGGGAAGTGCTCCTAGCACGACCGCAGGCGGGCTTTTTATAGAATCCGATTACTCCACCTTCACTCGGGCACAAATACACTGCTCTCTGAAAACTGCACAAAGCGGCTCGCAAAGTACAGCGTCTTGGAATAAGACTGTTCACTCTGTTTGAAATAGAAATGTATGAATAAATGATAACACGCTCACCCGGCCTTGGTCTTTAGTAGGATCTGCTAAAAGAACATTCCCCGAGTTCAGCTAGGATCCCACAAGCAGCGGCTCAAGGCAGATCTCCCTGAGTCCGAGAGGCAGACATGAATTCCACCTCCCCCGCCCCGCCCCGGGTGACCGTGGGGACGCCACCGCACATTCACAGACCTAAAACTCATCGTGGGGGCCAGTGGGGAAATCACAGCACTCGTAACCTGGGGCCACAATCAAACAGCAGAACAAAACACCGTACAACCCCTGAAGGGCGCGGTTGGGACCCAGGCCACAGGCTCTCCCTGACCAACGGGCCTCAGTGAGGAGCGTGCCCGGGCCGGTGTGCAGCGGGGACACGTGATCACGGGCCCCTCTTCCACACCAGGCTCCCAGCGTGCTCCTCCGTTGCCGGAGCACATTCCAGGAAGTCCTGCCCGAGTGGGGTCAAGGTCCTGCTAGAACAGTGACCGCCCCCAGCAAGGCACCACTTGGCATGTAGTGACATCGGCAGCCCAGGTGCGGCACAAGGTCCAGCAGGACAGCGGGGGCCAAGAAGCCACACGAGGTAATAAACATTAACAAAAAAAAGGGGGGGTGGGGGAGGCACCTGGGAAGCCTCCGTCAGCCAAGCACCCGACTTCCACTCACGTCATAATCTCACAGCTCTCGGAGTTCGAGCCCCACATCGGGCTCACTGCTGTCGGATCCTCTGTGCCCTTCTCTCTCTGCCCCTCCCCCCAAAATAAATAAACATTAAAAAGAAAAGAAGCCACATGGGGCAAAACCAGTCTTTCTCACCCTGGAGCGTGAGCCTCTCCTGCCCCAGCAGGAAAGGCGATACTTAAAGTCCTTGTGCTTATGTGTTTGTACAGGCGATGACCCCACACGGGCAAGCCACCAGCCTCCACGGCCCGGTCGCCGTGTGCAAGCCAGCATGAGCACGCACAGGTGACAGACAAGACTCTCCAAACAATGACTGAAATGCTCTACGAATGTCCTAACATGAACCTTTCACCTGTTTCCTCCAAGCACCTGGTGTTTTTGTAATAGTGGACAGGTGATTCTGGTTGTGTGAGCTTTTCCCAAGTTCAGGCTCTTGCTTTGGACTCCCCCGGATCAGGGGTCCAATCATGGTTCTCCCTCCATGGCCCTGTGATCTCAGGGTCACCACCTCACTTTAGGAAGCCGAGTTTCCTCAGACATGAAACAGGATCCTAGGACCACATACCAGCACAGCCTGTGGAGAGGATGAATTGATCCAGGAGGTAAAGTCCTGAGCTCCGCATTCCACCCACAGCTGGGGTTCAGCCAGACCTATTGTTATTTTAGGATTACTTTTGTTCCAGAAACTTCTCTCCAGCCTGACAGCGGTGGCGGTTTGGGCTGGAGGGACTCCAACAGGAAAGAGATGGTCTTGACATCCCTGCCATGAGGGGACAAAGGGCAGGTTGAAGTTTGGAGTGATCCAGCTCATTCGATATGTACATTTTTTTCTGGCTCCCTAGCCTGGCTCTCCACTGGGACCATGTTTTGCTCCTGACAAATTTCTGAATGTAATAGGGAAAAAAGAAAAAAATTGTACATATTGTTACTGGGAAAAAAATGAAAGATTTCATTGAAAGCCTGGGGGCATTTCAGAAGCAATGTAATCAAATCCATGTCTCCGCGTGACGATGTGTATTTGAGATGTTTTGTGGGTTGGATGGGTGGCTGTGGGGACAGAAAAAACACTGCACGACTTGAAGAGCTCTGTCTGTCTCGTATGCCACCTTCACATCTCGGGCTGAGACTCTCTCCTTCTTACAACTTGGCCATACGTTTCTGAACCTCTGTACTTGACCAGAAACCCAGCAGAATGGCACTTGCCGCTCAATTTCCATCTGAATGATGAGGATGAAAGTCACAGGCTCTCACCACAACTCATCTGCCACTTGCCTCTAAAGAGTCAGTTTCCTTATGTGAGAAATGGGGAGAGTAAAGATGCCTGCCTCATTGGGATTTTTTTTTTAATTATTTTCAATGTTTATTTAGTTTTGAGAGAGAGAGAGAGAATCTGAAGCAGGCTCCAGGCTCTGAGCTGTCAGCACAGAGCTTGATGTGGGGCTCGCACGAACCCACAATCCGTGAGATCATGGCCTGAGACAAGGTCGGACGCTCAAGCGACTGAGCCACCCAGGAGCCCCTGATTGGGATTTTTAGAGAAGTAGAGACACTCCATAGGGAAAGGTGTTTTGTGCCTGACACAAACTAACTGTAGGATACCATAGCCATTATCATGATCAGTTTAAGAGTTACCTAAAATGGCGACCGAGCGGCCATTCTGCTGTGGGTCGGAGAAGGACTTGGTGCACCTACAACCCCCACCTGCAGACCTGGAATGTCCGCGCCATCTGAAAACAGCCAATCATGAAGCTCCAGCTTTCCATCACCCTGACAGAGGAAGCAACCTGTCCCCTCCCACCACGTCCCTAAAGTGCCCTTATCTGGTGGTCTGCCCTCCCAGGACCAGACCCGGAGGTCTTTCACCAATTAAAAAAACCTCGCCCCTCCCCACAGATCATAGACCCAACCCAAACGTTAAAACAACCCTCTAGAAGAACACATAAAAGAATATCTTCATGACCTTGAAGTGAGCGGTGATTTCTCAGAACTGGTAATACTAACTATAAAAGAAAGGACTTTATCAACTATTCAAGTATCTGTTTATTAAAAGGTACCAAAAAACAAGATAAGTTGGCGATGTGGAGACTGGGAGTCAGTACTCACAAGAAATACAGGAGACAAAAGATTTGTACCCTGGAAATATTAAACAGAAAAGGAAAAGGAATCTCCTACAACCCAATTTGAAAAAACAGGCAGAAGATTTTACTGTACATACACTTCACAAAAGAAGGTATACCCATGTCTAATCAACGCAAGAAAACGTGTTTACCGTCTTCAGTCATGGGAGAAATGCAAATTAAAGCCAACAGGAGACATGACCAGCATGGCTACAGCAGAAAACTCCCCGCACACCACGTGACAGCGAGCTAAGGGCTCTCCTACATCGCGAGCCTGATGGGACAATCACTGTGGAATATTGTGTGGCGATTTTTTAAAACAAAACATTCATCCACTTGATGACCTAGCGATTCTGTTCCATTTAACCAAAAGAAATAAAAACATACGTTCATAGAATGCTTTTTTTGTTTGTTTTTTGCCAGATGATGTTCAACAATTTGGACCGTTAAACGGTGGATCATAGGCTGGGGGCCTTCAACATTAGGTATTTATTTATCATGATTCCGGAGGATGGGAGTCTGAGATCCAAGCGCCACTGTGGTCCTGTTCGTGGTGAAGGGCCTCATCCTGGCTATGTCCTGGTCCTCACGTGACCTTTTCCCACTGTGAGTGTGCACACACACACACACATCTCCATCTCTTCTCTTCCTCTTTTTATAAAGGCATTAATCCCATCATGGGAGAGGGGTCCACTCTTATAACCTGTTCGAAACCTAAATGTCTCCCAAAGGCCTCCCCTCCGAATACTGACCACATGAGGAATCAGGACTTCAGCACAGGAATCTGGGGACAACACAGTCACTCCACCGCACAGATTGCCTACGGAAGCTTCACTCCTGACAGCCCCGCACAAAGAAGTACAGCGGAAAACTACAATGCAATACCACTCTGCCATGAAAGGATATAAAGAACTGGTGCAATAACATGTTCAGTTAAAAAAAAAAGCCCTAGACACAAAAGAATACATACTATATGATTCCATGTATACTACACTTTAAAGAGGCAGGACGACTCTATAGGGATAGAAATCAAGTGAGCGGTAGTTTTGGACAATGGGGATGTGGTGAAAGGCACTGGGTAGTAAAGTAAACGGGGCATCTTTCTGGAAGGATGGGCGTATTTTATAGCTTTACAGGCTAATGGCTTCCACAGGTATGTGAGTTTGTCAAATGCACACAAACTGTGCATTTCGCTGTATATAAATTCAACCTTGATAAAAAGACCTTGGAATATATGGAGGAGGCATTTCGGGGATCCATAGGTCATCAACCCTTGGGAGAATCAAAATGGAATTTCTGAGCAGTGATTCGCATCACCAATCTCTCCTTCCAGCTGAAGGTCTGGACAAAGTGCTCGGGGCTTAGAAACCTGAAAGATTGGGGGGTGGGGGGCCGTGCCTGGGTGGCTCAGTCTGTTGAGTGTCCAACTCTTGATTCCAGCTCAGGTCCTGATCCCGGGGTTGTAGGACTGAGCGCCACACTGGGCTCTGTGCTGTCAGTGTGGAGCCTGCTTGGGATTCTCTGTCTCTGCCTTTCCCCTGCTTGGGGGGAAAAAGAAAAATGAAAGCTAGAAAGAGGATCAGGGTGGGGTGTGTGGGGGAGAGGTGGGGGGCAGAGAAGCTGGCAGAGTTGTTCTGTGTGAGTCTGGGGGTCAGGGTTAGAAGTTATGCCTCTCAGTGGGATGGGTACTCCTGATGGAATATAAGTAGACTCCATTTGCCCTCAAGTTCACAAAGGGATTGAAGGCAATCCTCATCCCTTTTCTATTATAAATATTCCTTCTGTCTTCAGATGACCCAAAACAAACCTCTCCTGAACGTTTAGGGGAGTTTCTGGCTCTACCCCTTTTGCAAAGCAATTGTATAGAGCAGAAACCAACCCACAAAACTCTCAGAAAAACTCACAAAACATGAGGATTGGGGGGGGCAGGTATAGACTGTAGAGGATTTAGAACTCCTTTCATACCCAGGGTGGCTTATTTGGCTCTGAGCATGCCCCATAAAAAAAATTCAGTGCTATTTTCATACATTAGTTATAAGACAAACTTTCCCAAAATGACGCAGCTCATTAACTAAGGATATTTCTCAGTAGATTTGTTATATTAAAAAGGCACTGTGTCTACTATGCTAATCAACTATGTTGTACTAAAACTCCACATAGATTAATTAAATGCATTACTTGCCAAAGGAATGTGATGCACACACACGGCCTAGAACAATGGTGGGGTGCAAGTCACTGAACGTTCCTCTCTCCCACAGCCAAATGCTTCTTTAGTTCCTGGCTACACGATTTTAAACACAACTGAGTGAAATGATCCCTTCACAGCTGAACCAACACCCCTGCAAACAGCAGCACCTCGGCACGTTTGTATCTCTGGGTCTAAAAGCGCTTGGGGTGTCCTGTACAGGGGGCAACATTTGCTTGAGACTTTAGTTTTAGTCTGGGGTTGTGGACGTGAGTCTGTCGTCTGTCCTTAGCCTCTCTCGAAAGAAAGGAAAAGAAAAGAGAAGGGAAGGAAAAAGAAAGAAGGAAGAGAGAAAGGAAGGAAGGAGGAAAGGAAGGAAGGAAATGTAAGTCCTAAATAAAATCTTTGTGCAGATCAACCTCCCTGCCCATCCAGGGCACATGCTCGTGATAGGAGTTTAAAAACCAATAAGCCCAAGAACAAAGGTCACTGATCATTCCCTGCTTCTCCCTCCCCCTAAAAATAAATTGGTCAGGGAGCTGGATTGCCTAGGACTGTCCCTGGCAGTAAAACCACAAGCCACCGTCAAGGCAGACAAAGGGAAGCGTGCCTGGGTGGCTCGGTGGGTTGAGCCTCGGACTCTTGATTTCAGCTCAGATTGTGATCTCCCAGTTCGTGGGTTCGAGCCCCGCGTTGGGTTGTGCACTGACAATGCAGCGCCTGCTTGGGATTCTGTCTCTTCCTCTCTCTCTGTCCT
This sequence comes from Helogale parvula, assembly GCA_004023845.1. NCBI lineage: Eukaryota > Metazoa > Chordata > Mammalia > Carnivora > Herpestidae > Helogale > Helogale parvula. Next base: position 34,353 of record PJEM01011645.1, on the reverse strand, counting down.
CCCTTACTTGTGCTCTGTCTCTGTCTGTGTCTCTCAAAAATAAACAAACATTAGGGGGAAAGGCAGACAAAGGGGAGCAGACTCCAGAGATGTATGTTCCTCATCTCTGTTCCCGGCCGGGCAAGGACACCGGGGTCGAGGCCTCATCAGTCACTTCCTCGTCGAAGGGCTTTGGGCAAGCTCGTCAGGCTCCCCGTGCCTCGTTTTCTCACTTGTCCACGAGGGTTGTTTCGAGGATTATGAGAGTAAATATGCGCAAAGCCCTCAGAACTGCCCGAGGCAGGGTCACAAAGGGGTCAGCCAGTGCGGTCCACTGTGCCGCTCAGTCACGCAGGTGGCATATGAAAGTCCTCCCAGGTCAGGGCCGTCTGACCCCCTCACGGCCCCTGCGCCCACCCCCAACCTCACACCCGGACGTTTATAAGTGCGCACCGCCTCCAGGATACAACTGGCTTCATTTATTTGTTGTGGGAAGCGGTGCGTTGCCGTGTTTGAGAACGTGGGCTTTTGAGCAAGACAGAACCCTGCTCATTTATTAGTTTTGTCACTTCTCAGGTGACTCTGGGGAAGCGTGTCAGAGCTGCAGGTTGTCCCTTGGTAAAGTGGGGATAACAGCAGCTCTGGCATCCGGATGTATACCGTCGTATACATGCAAATGTATATGACGCTTGGCACAGGGCGTTTTAAGCATCCCATGAGTGATTAAAAATAAATAATCAGAGTTGCAGTAGCAGCACTGCCAAAAGTAAGTAAGTATTCTTGCATTCTACACAGAAATAAAGAGGGAGAACTTGCAGAAAGTGGAAATCCTGATGCTTCGAGGGATAACAGGTCATGTGCTAAAGTGGAGACGAGCTGAACCCAGTTCTGTGGGCATGCCTCAGTTTCCCTATTGGAAAAACTTGTACGTGTCCCATACCTTAACCACCAAATAAGCTTTGGGTGCCTATCATATGGGAAGCATGATATGGAAGCTACCATTGTTAGTCTCAAGAAAGTTCTAGAGGCCAATGTCGCCAGACCCTATGCCACATCCGGCTTAGCGCTTCCACGGGGAATGTCTTCCTGGCATACAGACTTGCTGAAGGAACCCAGAGGCGCTGGTGGAAAGCTAGAACAGCAAACACTGACACACAGAGTCAAAGATGAGCATTTCTGGACTGGGGCAGGAATGCCTAGGGAGCCAAGGTCATGAACGATCCGTCAGCCTCGCTAGCTGTTGCGGCCGTGTTAGGAAGCTGTGTTCGTTCATGGCCCCTTCTGCTGCTAATGGCTGATCATTCTTGAAAGTAAAATACGCACTAATGAGTCTGTATGCGTAGTATATGCAAATCCCGGGAGAGGTGTTCCAAGAAACAGAAGATTTTGGAAGCAAAATAGACTGTGAAATAGGCAGTTTCAACATGTCTGCAGTGCTCTTCCGCGTGCTAGGAGACACAACATTACAGGATTCAAATTCTGCACCGCAACGTTCACTTGATGTTCTGGCGTTTGAATATTCATTATTGGCTATAGGGTTGAATAGACAGAGAAAAATAAGTGGAAGGAAGGGAGGGAGGGAGGAAGGAAATGGAGGGAGAAATGGAGGGAGGGAGGGAGGGAAGAAGGAGAGAAGGAACAGAGGGAGACGGGGATAGATCCTTCATTAAAAAAAGGGAAGGAGCTCCAACATGAAGCAACATCAGTCCTCACGCCCAGCTTGAAATGCTTTTGGACTCTTTCTTAACCATTCAACCAACAGCAGCACAAAGAGAAAGACGTTTTTCCGCGCCTGGACAATTTGCCACAAAACGAAGATGAGAATAACGGATAAGGCAGTTAATGTCTTGTGTTCCAAATTTTCATTTTAAAAATGATAATCTAGGGGTGCCTGGGTGGCTTGTTCTGTTAAGCGTCTGATGCTTGGTTTTAGCTCAGGTCAAGATCTCATGGCTCATGGGCTCGAGCCCCGTGATGGGCTCTGTGCTGCTGGCGTGGAGTCTGTGCGGACTCTCTCTCTCTCTCTCTCTCTCTCTCTCTCTCTCTCTCTCTCTCTCTCTCTCTCTGTCCCTTCCCCATTTGCTCACTCTCTCAAAAATAAATAAACTTAAAAAAACAAAATTAAAATAAACTTGGTAATTTAAACACATGAAACAGGTTTGGGATTATCTTTCCATTTTGAAAGTGGCTTTCCTTTAAAAGACTCTCCTTTTAGTGTGATTCATATGGTCTGAAAAATAATCCCTAGATGTTATTTAAATATCTAATATTGTTATAATTTATCAGTACACAGTCTGCTATAGAAAACCTCTATACCATCTGCTGAAACCCCTTTACAGAAAAGAGTCATTTTTAGCTATTATGGTCATATATTATTATTTTGAAAAACACATAACAGTGCTATATAAATACAGAATCACTTGGGGCACCTGGATGGCTCAGTCAGTTGAGTGTCCAGCTTCAGCTCAGGTCATGACCTCACAATCCATGAGGTCAAGCCCCGTCTCAGGCTCTGTGCTGACAGCTCAGAGCCTGGAGCCTGCTTCAGATTCTGTGTCTGCCTCTCTCTCTGCCCCTCCCCTGCTCACACTATGTCTCTCTCAAAAATGAAATATACATTAAAAATTTTTTAAATACAAAATGACTTATGGGAAGTTCCTGAGATTCCCACAAATGCCATCTTCTTCTCAAATCCTAAATCTGTCAGGAATTTGGAAACCTTACTGAGATGAAATCATACATTCACCTAACGAGTGTTTATTTGGCGCAGGTTGGGTCGTCTATATGAATAACCGGCTTTCAGTGTGGTGGCAGAGACAGACATTAAACACGTAAATTCAAGAATAAGACAATAATTAGTGCACTGGTTGTCCCCGGATGCACCTGTGATGGGAAGGGTATCTCGGTCCACAAATGTGCACCACTGACTGCATCTGTCTTGCCTTTTCCCCTTCTTCCTCGAGGGCAAGGCTGGGTCATAGGGTCAAGCGAAGCTGAGAGGGCCCCCCACTCAGCGATCAGGTGCAGCCCCTGACACAAACTGGCCAATCAGAATGTTCGTACTCTGACCCCACTGACCCATCCAGAGGTGGGCATGGGACCCAAATGTGGGGCTCCTGGTCCTTTCCTGGGGTTTTGGAAGCTGGTGCTGGGGAAGAGGAGGGTCCTTTTAGAAAATCATGCAGCCGAGGGTCCAGGGTGGTAGTGGCCATGGTTCCAGGTCAAGGTCGAAGCTTATCTGAGGGGTCAGGTGCTCGTACAGAGACAGGTAGACATGGAGAGAGGGAGAGAGAATGTTGATAAATGTTATTCTCTATCCTGGTACCCCTATTACATGTACCACTCAGCCTTCCTTTTAACCGAAACTAGATAAACTTAGGTTTCCATCAGCCCAGATACATCTTCCTGAGAGTGATTAGTAGAGTTCGTAGTAGAATTTCTTGATGACGATGTGGGAGAGAAACAGGGGCCTAGGTAAGCTCTTCAGGAGGCCTCCGTCGGCTGGCGGAGAGGACACGCGGCCGACGACGACGTGTTCCTACTGATGGGGGCCCCGGTTGCCGGGACAAAGCCAAGAAGGTGCACTAATGGATATAACCTCCCACTGTGTGCTTCCCATGCACGGACTCCCTGAGACCAGCTTTGTGCTAGTGCTGGGAGATAAATCCACAATTTCATCAAACTCCGGCCCAGCTAGGGCCAAGAGGGCATTCAGAGAAGAGGTTCCAAGCCTTCAAGCTCGAAGCAGTGTGAGTAGAACGTTCCAGATGTGCATGAGCAGGAATAAACACGTGATGGTAGAAAGAGCATCCATACATGGTGGTCAGAGGCCTCCTGGGGCATTAAGGGTGGGAGCCGGGGAGGCAGGAGCTGAGCCAGGGGTACTGGGAAAGGCCCCCGATGGACCCAGTAAAAGACACTCCACTCTGTTCCCGGTGTCTCCCCCTCACGCCGGACGACTTGGTTCCAAGGTGGCCATTCAGGGAGCCGGCTTTCAGGCCGGTGTCTCCGTGAACAGCCCCGCTGCCCAAACTGAATGCTAAACAAAGCAGATCTTAGTGCAGCGGCTTAATGGGAAACACACGCCATCTGCGAGCGTTCCTTCTAGTTCATTTGCTTCGTTGGCAAGTATTAAACAGCACTGTGAAGATCCAGAGAAATTATGGAAATGGGTATTAACATTAAAATCAGAGTACAATTAGAACATTTCACTGCATAATTGTTTGGCAGGGTCTGGGAGGACACAGAGGGTCTCCAGCTCTCTGATTTATTGGCCACAGGTGTCTGACTCTTCAGACTCTCCAGGGCCAGGAACGCATTCTGGAGGGGGGTGCCCCAGAGATGACAATACAGTTGGACCACAGATACCAGCTTCACACGGTCTGTGTCTGATTCCTGGCAGCCCTTCCTCTGAGCTGCTGCACCAGCCTTGCAGAAGCCAAACCGGAGCCCGGTCCAGAGGAAGGGGACACGCAAAGATGTGGGCGAAACCTCTGTGCCACGCTCCCGTGTCTTTGTCAGAGAAAGTGTACCGCGTCTGCTTGTAATTAGCCCTCCGACAGGCGTCAGAGAAAATGGTAATCGGTGACATGGCCCACAGTGCTTTGTAAGTAAACACCATATTGCAATAGACATGCAATTAATTACCCAACACTCCAATTAAACATGTTCAAAATGAAAGTGGGGGCGGGGGTAAGGTATCAGAGCCGAACTGCCAAAATCCTCCCTCTTTTTTTAATGTAAGAAATAAATGACTCAACTCTCGGACGGCAACAAGCTGTTTCCAAGACTCCAGCACTGGGGCCGGCCCTGTTCCTGGGAAGCGCGGAGGTGCTGGACCACAGTCTCTCACCCGTGCATCCAGCTTGAACGACTTCCCTGCTTACTGTGCTACATATACGTGGAGGCCCTGCTCGCAACCTCCCTTGCTAGGTCACTGCCCCATACCCCATCTGGACCCTTCCCTGCAAAATGACCATGACTGGCAGACACCACCTTCTTGAAGATACCTAGGGGGTCGTGCACGTCTCCCCACTGGAGTGGCGCCCGCCCAATGCCTGGGTGGTGTCCGTGTCTGTCAGCCCAGTCCCCTTCCTGGGGACAGGAAAACTCTGTGCTACAATCAACATTCTAGAGATCCCTGTGGGATCAGGCTGTGGCTAGATTTCTCAGGAAACCCCTGGCTTGTCTACTTTTTTTGCCCGAATGCACCCTTCTGTGCTTCCTCTCGTATAGGTTTCTATGAGCCCCTTCCATCCATAATCACTTGCCCGGGAAGAGAAGGGACCCCAGTGTAAGAAGACTATCACATCTGAAAATTGGAGTTTGAACTAGGTATGGTGTATTTTTTGTTTCCTTTCTCTTGTTTTTCTTGTTTTTTTCTTTTTAATCTGAGGAGACCTTATAAAAATCCAACAGAAAGCATCTTTTGCTTTCAGGTTCCATCTATAGATTCTCAACAGCGATGAGTATTTGAAGGAAGGGATATTGCCACCATGGCTTCAAAGGATAAGAGAAGTCTCAGGGTAAGAAAACCCAATACATTAAGATGATGAAAGGAATCAACATTTAGGGACCCATCAATCAACTCAACTAAGCAACTATCAATCCAGGGCTGAGAGTAGGTCAAGACAGGCCACTTCGGGGACAGACATCCAAAATATAGTTCCTGCCCCTGAAGGAGTATGTCACCTACTGAGGTAGACAGACACTCAGAGAAACCAGGTGGTGACACTTCCTGAGCCCCTCCGACGTGCCAGGTAGTACACATTTATGAGACACATTCACATCTGATTCCTTTAAAAAACTATGGAATGATTTATGTTATCAGTACTTCGCAGATTAGAAAATAAATTAGGCTAGAGGGGGTTAAGCCCCTTTGCCAATGTCACTCAGCTAGCAATGGGTGGAAGAGTGGCGATCAGGAGCCCTGGCAGGTGTATTACAAGGGATGAGAAGATGAGATGAGAGTTTCCACGAGGAAAAAGATGGTCTCACAGCTGAGTCCCAGGAGTGAGAACGTAGACCCAGAAGAAGGCAGACGCCTTTCACTGTGTAATATCCAAACAGGCACTCATCACTGATAAGCCAAAGACACTGGCAAAGCTTGTCTGCTTGCGTTCAGTGTTAAAGTCTCATTGCTTCTACTGGGAAAACTAATAACATAACAAATGAAACTATTGTTCAGTTTCATTAAAAATAAATCTGATAAGATGGGCAGAATTGAATTAGCCAATCTCAACAGAGTTCTCATTATTGGAGCAAACGGAATATTCTCTAACAGAGTAAGTCCTGGTTCATGTTAGCTGGCCTGAGCAGCTCTTTGCTAGAGATTTGGTTTCCAGCTTTTGGCTCTAGGCGCCCTCTCACTAATGTTAGTATTAGCAGGTCAGCAAAATGGATCGGCAGACTAGATCTGGCAAGAGTTCTGGATGGATCAGCATGACAGATGCAAGGGCCTCGGTTACCCTTGGCAGACACAAACTGTCCTCCCCTCCAAGGAAGTCAGATTTAGGGCCCTAGAGCTTGCAAAAGAGAAATGGCCCTTGCTCCAGAGAGGGTGAGGTTGGCTAGGATCCTTGATGGGATGCTCTTGGATCAGAGATGGGGAAAACAGACAGTCAGTATGCCCGCTTGTTTTGGCTGCCTCAAACTGAAGTCAGTGCCAGCAATATTTCTATTCCTCTGCACTGGCTGAAGTTCAAAGGCTCAAGACTGAAAGCAGAGAGGGGCATACAGGTACACACACACACACACACACACACACACAGAGGCACATATGTATCTAACATTTTCTCAAAGGAAGGATTTAACACAACTTCTACATATACACAGAAACACAAGATGAAAAAACTGAAGAAGTTGAGATCAAATGTGAAATAGAATAGATAAATAATATTGGCTGATTAATAAAAAAAATATCTGCAACTATGTGGCTGACTCACTTTCTAGAGGCGGACTGTCACTTAGCTCTGAACCCACTCATGAACATGGAAATGTCAAGACACACCCACACCCACACACCCCATCAGTTCATAATTTATATCACTCACTGGCTAAAACCAAACCAAATGTTGAGGAGAAGCACAGCTACTTCTGGTCCTAATGACTGAGAGCATCTTGCTTTAAATGTATATACTTACCAAGAGGAAATGGAATTTAAGTATGAGTGAATGGAGGAATGGAGGAATGGATGGATGAATGAGCAATGCCTAGAAGACAAAGATACTTAAAGTCACTCTGCCCAACACCCCAGAGGCTTGAAAGCCTCCTTTTCATATCTCCTCCACTAGCACACAGCCAATGATACAGCATTCACCATTCTCTGACACCATCTCCGTTCTGGGATGAATTTGAGATGAATTTCAGTCATTAGAGCAACAGTGTTGGGGTGGAAGTGTCATAAAAAAAGAAACACAAACTCTGTATGCAGATGAGAGTTCAGATTGTGCATCTGCCACTTTCCAGCTGAGGACCCATGGGGAAAGGGAATCATTTCTCCTGGCCCTAGGTTTCTCCACCTGTGCAGTGAAGGTCACAGCAGCCATTGGATAGAGCAGCCACAGGATTGGATCACACGTCCAGGGTCTACGGACGTGTAAGTGAGCAGTGAGGGGTGACTCCTTCCGTTCACTCTCGGCATATTAATTAGGCAGATATGTGCCACTTCCGGGTGTTAAGGATGGAACAATAAGCAAGGTCGGCCAAACCCGTAAGCCGCTAGAGTTTACCAGACCATCTGTTGGGGCTGGTTACAGTGATAGCGTCCACATATAGAAATGTCCCACAAACTTACTAACAAGTTTGCTTCTACAATGAAAGCAGGTAAGCATCACCTTCTTATTCTGATTCTCTGATCTAAATCTGACAAATCTTCTCTTTCTAACTTTTTAATCAGGAAGCTAGACTCAGGACCATGGAGAACAAAATGGGTTGGGTTGCCTGGGTGTCTAGTTATATGAAGATTTGACCTCAAATGATCTCTTCATCACTTCACTGAGGTTTAGATAAACCCCAGTGGGACTGATCTCTTAGCTTCACTACTGGCAATTTTAGTAAAATAAACATTTTAATTTTTAGAATTCAGTCCCAGGCAGCCAAGAGTGTAATAGCTCCATTGATGTTTCCCCTAATAATTAAAAAGAAAAAGAGAAAAACCAGCTGAGTCAATAGGATCAAAAGGTACCTCCTCCCTCATTTTTTAAAAACATGAACGAAATACTTCTCATGAAAAAACTCCCTGTTTTATTTTTGAAGGGTTAAACTTAAGTCCTACATGAATGGTGTCATGGCTCAGTTGGTTGAGTGTCTTATTCTTGGTTTTGGCTCAGATCATGATCTCATAGTTCGTGAGATGGAACCCCACGTCAAGATCCACTCTGACAGTGTGGAATTTGCTTGGGATTCTCTCTCTCTCTCTCTCTCTCCCTCTTTCTGCCCTTTCCCCACTTACATTTGTATTCTCATTCTCTCTCTTTCAAAATAAATGAATACATTTTTTAAAAAAGAAAGAAATTTTGACTACATTTTGATGTAGTGTCAACAAGGTACAGAGAGGACAGAGTGAGTTTTGGAACAGACTCGGGCTTTGGAACTGATATGTTTGCAGCCTGGGAAAGGCCCACACGGGGAACTGGAAATAAATATAATCACAGCGACAATGGAGACCCGGATACAAAAAGCTACTGTTCGTTGGGCAGGTTCTAGGTGCAAAAGACCACACTGAAAGCATCATGTTTTCCGTCCTCCACGCCAGCCCTGTGAGGGAGGCACTATTACGCTTGCCTTAATTTACAGATGAGAAAATGGATCCACAAACTGAACATAACTTGTTCAACAGAGTGGTGCTGATGAGCGAAAAGGCAGGCATGTGAACCTCTACACCTTTTCCATTGGAAGACTTGCTGGAAGATCATTTCAGAACCTTGGACAGGTCACATCTCTGGGGACCTTGGTTTCCCAACAGGTACAAAGGAGGGTCTGTGTTGGTTAATGTCCCTTCCACCCATGATAAATCACACTGTAGAGTTTCTTGCAGTTCTTTGACACAACTTAGTTGGGTAGCCACCAAGCTTAAATTTTCTTGGTCACCAGATCCAGAGTAATCGTTAGGTGTCAGGAAACAATCTATTATTTAAAAATTGGGGTTTCCCTCACTGTATTGGAAAGCAGGTGGGGTGTGATGTTATTTTCCAGTATAGGAAGTCTCCCGTTGGAGTCAAGAAAGAAGCCCAGATCTTTGTGCGACTTGATGAATACAGTCATTTCAGGAAGAAACCAGAATCTGCCTTAATTCCCAAGCTTAAGCTACACTTGAAATATCGCCTTTACTAATTTATATCCACATTGGTTTGGGGTGAATTTACAAGCTTTATTTCTGAGCTTGAGTTAGGTTATAAATGGGTCAGTGGCTTCCAGAAACAAATCATGGCCTCCTTCTTGCTTTGATTTGTTCCTAAATGCACCTGTGTTGCCTTCTGACTTGTATTTCTCTCGTTTTTAGAATAGGACTTTCAGAGTTGCGGAGAGTGATCACTGGCCTCGCTCTTGCATAGAGAAATCAAAAGCAAATACAAACTGCTCTCTCAGCTCACTTCCAAATCTAAGCAGACCCAACTGCTGTTCCATATTGCTTTGTATGCTAAGATGCAGCATGTCTTTGAATGTAATAAGCAAGGAAAACCTCCAAGTGGTTTGCTATTGCTGAAACATTACTGAGCTGGCAAAATTCATCAACTAATACTGCAAAGTAGCCCTTGGCACATGCTATTTTCAGCAATTTGTACTCTCTGTCACTATTTCCTCTTTCATGCCATCTGTAAAGCTCACCCTGGCTTCCTTCTCAACAAGAAATGTGTCTTTCTGCAAGGTTGATCAGAAGAAAAAAACCACTTGCTATATTGGTTAATTGTTGTAGAGGAAGTGCCACTTTCACACCTGAGAGTCAGTAGTTTGGGGGTCTACAAGGCAGACATGGGAGTTGATAAAAAAAAAAAAATGGAAGCTATCACGTGCCAGCCAGTGTAGACTAAATATTTCTCATTTTCTTTAGAAGTGATCATGTTTAAATCCCTATTGCCTGATTAATTAGGATAAGGAGAAGAAGTATTAGTGCCATTAAATGAAAATCTCTCTGGTTATTGAAGGATAAACTTGAAGCATATGTGCATGATGGCTGCATGCAGGGCATGGACTGGGAGCCTGGAGACCCAGGTCCTTCCACTTATCTGCTGTGTAACATGGGCGAGTCCATCCCTCCCTCCCTTGGTCTAGTGTCACCAAATCAAATGGTCAGAAACCGTTGTTTTGGCTTTGAAATGCTTTGGTTTGTGCAAAGGAGTATACATTTCTTCAGCAGGTATATACTAAGTTTCTACTGTGTGCTGGGCACTAAAATAGACTCTCAATATCATAGAGCTTATGTTCAAGTAGAGGATGGGGCCAAAACGTGGGTCAACAAATAATGAAACAAGAGAGCTTCAGGTGGGAGTAGGCGCCATGAAGCATCAGAAGAACTTGTGAAAGAAAGGAATTGGCATGGGTTAGGGCAGAAGTTAGTCACACATTAGGGAATGAAGCCTATTTATTAAGAGAAGTGATTTTTAACGCAGACGGTAGTACAGCCTCCCAGCGTTTCGGAGTTTTGTGAAGGAGTTTGTATTTTATTTATAGTGCAGCCAGGCCAGATAATTGACATACGGAAATACAAGTTTAATTTATTATAAATTACCGTTTTAAATTCTCTTTCATATTATGCCTTGAACATTCATTGTTTCCAAAACTGCACGTTTATATATTATTTATGAATTTCACTTCAGGGTGATAAAAGGGGAGTTAGGTATTATTTTTAATAAGAAGGGGCATGGAGTCTCAGAGAATCAAAAACCACTGAGCTTAGCCATTCTGACAGGGGTGAGGCGATAGCTCATTGTCATTCTGATTTGTATTTCCCTGATGATGAGTGATGCTGAGCATCTTTTCATGTGTCTCTCGGCCATCTGGATGTCTTCTTCGGAGAAATTTCTGTTCATATCTTCTGCCCATTTTTTAAATTGGATCATTTGAGGTTTTTTGTTGTTGAGTGGCATAAGCTCTTTATATATTTTGGATCCTAACCCTTTATTGGATTTGTCATTTGCAAGTATCTTCTTCCATTCTACAGTTAGTTTTTTAAAATATTTTTAAAAAAATTTTTATGTCTTTTATTTATTTTTAAGAGACAGAGAGAGACAGTGTTAGCAGGGGAGGGTCAGAGAGAGAGGGAGACACAGAACCGGAAGCCAGCTCCAGGCTCTGAGCTAGCTGTCAGCACAGAGCCTGACACGGGGCTCAAACCCATGAACTGTGAGATCATGACCTGAGCTGAAGCCAGACACTTAACTGACTGAGCCACCCAGGCGCCCCAGTTTTTTAAAATTTTTTACTATTTATTATTTTGAAAGAGAGCACAAGCAAGGGAAAGACGGTGATGGGGGGGTGGTCACACGGAATCTGAAGCCGCCTCCAGGCTCTGAGCTGTCAGCACATGATGAACTATGAGATCATGACCTGAGCCGAAGTCAGATACCAAACTGACTGAGCTACCCAGGTGCCCCTCTGGGGTTAGTTTTCTTGATCATTTCCTTTGCTGTCAAACTTTTTATTCTGATGTAATCCCCAAAGCTTCTTTTTGCTTTTGTTTCCCTTGCCACAGCAGACATATCTAGCAAGATGTTGCTATGGGAATTTAAGAAATGAAACAAATGAACAAAGGAAAAAAGAGAGAGAAAGACAAACCAAGAAACAGACTCTTAACTATAAAGAGCATACTGATTGATGGTCACCAGAGGGGAGGTGGATGGGTGAAATAAGTCAAGGGAATTAAGACTACACTTACCACGACAAGATTAAGTGACACATAGAATTCTTGGATCACTATACTGTACATCTGAAGTTATGACGCTGTGTGTTAACTCTACCAGAATTAAAACAAAAACCTTGAGAAAAACGAATACACACACACACACACACACACACACACACACACAAAACATTGGTCTAGAACCCTCATAACCAGAAGCATAGCCAGGGATATTCTTGTGCAACAACCTATTTTTATTGAAAAGTGAGGATAATGAATTTCTACAGGGAATTATGGGCACACACTTTAAAAAGAGCAACTTTGCAATGACTGTCTTCCAAAACAGGTAGAGGCCTGTCGCATTTTCCTACATCACCTGTATCTTAGAGATGAACCATTCCATGTGTTCAAAAATAACCCTTTGCATGCTAAGGTAGAACACCCCATGAGGCAGGCGCCGGGGTGGCTCAGTCAGTTAAGCACCTGACTCTTGATTTTGGCTCAGGTCATGATCTCACGGTTCATGAGATCAAGCCCCACATTGGGCTCTGCACTGACAGCACGGAGACTGCTCGAGATTGTCTCTCTCCCTCATCTCTGCCCCTCCTCCACTTGTGCTTTCTCTCTCTCAAAATAAATTAACATGGAGAAAAGAACAGGCCCCAGGATTCGCATGCCTACTTCTGTTCTTACAGTACCCAGGCTGGAGGACCACCGTGAGGAACTAGCCTGACACAGGTGGCTGATCCAACGGCCTGAACTAATTAGGGCTGATAAGGATCATCCTCAAGATTCTTCTAAGGGAACTGAGTCGGGGAGCAAGCATCCCAGGGAAGGAGTAGAAGCGGTCACAAGGTTCGCAAACTATTGACAGCCATGTTTTCCTGCACAGAGAGGAAGGCTGTTTGAAGGAAAGACGGAAGGGGACATGCGGAGAGTTATATTCACTCTTATTCGTCCAGTCCATGACATTTTTCACACTACCATGTTAGACGTTTTGGTGATTCTGGAGAAACATGACGCCTGCAGTAGGCTAAATAATGCCACCCGGCTTCATCGGAAAAAAAAAAAAAAAAGATATCCATACTCAAATCCCCTGAGCCCTGTGAATGGGTCACCTTACATGGCAAAAGGGACTTTGTAGATGTGATTATGTTAAAAATCTTGGGACAGGTTGGGGCACATGAGTGGCTCACTCAGTTAAGCATCAGACTTTGGCTCAAGTCAGGTCCTAGCACTCCATGAGTTCAAGCCCCGCATCAGGCTCTATGCTGACAGGTCAGAGCCTCAAGCCTGCTTCAGATTCTGTGTCTCCCTCTCTCTCTTCCCCTCCCTCTCTCTGTGTCTCTCAAAAATAAATAAACATTAAAAAAAATCTTTTTTAATCTTATGACAGAGAGATTATCGTGGATTATTCAAATGTATCTGATGTCATCACTGTAATTCTTATAAGAAATAGACCACTGACTGTTTCAGAGTCAGAGGGGCAGATCTGAAGGTGGTGCCTTCGAAGCTCCTGGCCTTGAAAATGGGGAAAGTGCCACCAGCCAAGGAATGTGGGTGGCCTCTAGAGGGTAGAACAAGCAAGGAAACCACTATGCAGGGTCCTCAGAAGGGGCACGGCCCGCCAACGCCTTCACAGCCGCCCCGTCCAAACGGAGACTCATTTCAGACTTAGAACCTCCAGAACCACAAGAGAGTACGGTCGTGTTGTTTGGAGCCACTGCGTTTGAGGGCTTGTCAAAGCAGCCTTTCGACACTAGTACATAACCCCTGTCCGAGAATCCCTTCCCTTCTAGGACATGTGCCAACAAATAACCACAAATCGTGAAGTCCAGAGAAAGGCAAGCTGAAATAAGAGACGGGGCCAGTGGAAGTCCCTGACTCCAGGTGCTCCCCCGCCCCAGAGCTACTTCCCTGCAGCCGCGCACCAACATCCTGGTACCTTCCATGATCCAAGTGTTGGGTTTCTCTCCGTATCAAACAAAAGAGCCCTGCCTAATATCACCTGCATTTATGGCCCTAGAGGGGCTCTGATGCTCGCTGTGTAAACCTGCAGGCCGTTTCTCAAGAAAGTCTTAATGATGTTTACCATCACGAGACTGTTCTTACTGGAAAATATGTTTCTCCAATGTAGAAGCACTTTGAGCGACAAGAATTTGCTGTGAATTCCTCATCAGAGAAATAGTTCCACTAAGGAAACGATGGTGCCTTGGGCGAGCCACTTCATCAAAATTCCACTGTTTTCATGCTTTCTGGTTCATCTTTCATGTTCACTGAACACCTACTATATACCAGGCTCTGGAAAGACAACCAGGCACAAAGCCCAGATCCCTGCCCAGCTTCCCAAGACAGATTTCACTAAAAGAAGAGATTGCAAGACAGTGTGAGAACCGCGCGGACCATCAGTGCTTGTGATCACGTTCTCCGCGCTAACCAACATTCAAAGCGATGAAAATGCCTTACATGTTGAAATGGGCACAGATTCTCTGCGTAGGAGGGGGCCCGTGATAACTATTTTAGCAAGGAAGAAACTGAGGCAGGGCGAAGAGATATGCCCAGCGGGCAACTGACAGCTGACGGCATCAGGTTCTGTTGGCATCTGGGCTCCAGAAGCTGGATTAACGACTCTAGTCTGCTGTCCTTGGGGAAAGAGGATGTCGAGCCGCAGATACTAAGAGAAGCAGCAGCTTGGGAGGCAAAATTACCGGAAGAGGAGACAACTGGTTGGAGTGATTCCTGGATGATTAAGAATTAATCAGGTGGGTAGAGGCTGGGGTTTCAGGCAGACGAAAGCTACAGGGAGTGACTTGTGGGCTGAGGCTGAACGGGATTTGAGTGTTCAGCAATGGAGCCAGAGGGAAAGGCAGGCTCCCGGCTCTGAAGAGTCTGGATTCTGGCTGAACAACGCCACCTCTGCCCTTCACCCTCAGACCTCTGTCCGTGGCCCCAGCGATGGGCTTCACTGTTGCTGAGCACTTTCTTGGCACCTTGGTCCTGGCAGGTGTCTGATTATCTCCCACCCACAGTGAAATGCTTTGTGCACCTCCGGCCGGCTGCTCGCTGTGGAAGCACGTCTCCTTGGCCACGTGTCCTGAGCACCCACGTGCACGGAGCCAGAGCCAATGCAAGATGTCAAACGCTGTTGTCACGGGCGTGATCTGCCACCTTCCATCTTGGCTCCATTCTCTTGGGTCCCGTGTTCTCTTGCTGGCTCTGGCCACTCCCTCGCCCCGGCTGCCACTTGGTAAACTTCTACTGGGATATGGCCGTGGAGTACTGGAGGACACAGAGGTGAATGAAACGTAACCCTTGCTCTCAAATGGCTCATTGCCAAAAGGACAAGCGAGAAATCCGAGGATTGATCAACAGGACGCGAGGGGCCACGGGAGCGCGAGGCCTCTCGCTGGTCTCAGCAGGGGAGGGTATTGCGGGGCTACGGTACAGGTCAGTACCCTCCTGGCTCTGAGGCTCAAGCCTACTTCTGCACACCCTGCATTGTGCCACAGAAGCTGAGCAAACCACATTTGTGCTTTGCTAAGTGGCTCCCACACAGGGGTCCCAGAGGACCCGCGAAGCTGGAAAAGGAAGCGGGCAGGGGCTGCTGCCTGTCAGGTTGCTACTGGCTTCCCCTCTGCTCTCTGCTCCCCTCTGCGGCATCCCAGCCTCGCTCCCCAGCTCGGGCTGCAGCAGTACGTTCCAGGAGCAACAAATGAGTCCACTTTTCAGGTTCTCCAAAGGCTCACAGACCTGGCCTCGTTACACTCCCTCAGAGACTCAGACCCCAGCTGGCCAGCGGCCCCCTCCTCGGATCAGAGTGCCGCCCCTCTTCTGAGCTCAGCGATTCGGCAGCAGCCAGACGGTACCCTCAGACAGAGGTCTGAGTCCCAGCAGGGCAGGACTCCTTCGAGCCTTTAAATTTTAATAATTCCAACCTCTTCTCTTTGTTCCTCCAGCCCTAGAGGTAGGAGCCGCTCTCCACCTGTGATATCTCTGTGTTCTTCTTGCCTTTTTAGTTCAATACCTAGTTAATAATTCTTTATATTAAATTCCCTCTGTTAAGATAACTGGTGTGAATTCTGTCTCCTGACCAGACCCTACTGATAGAGCCTCTGCAGGCAGTCGGGCTCACCAGAGTTCTGAGGGTAAGGAGACAGCCCGGAGAGTCAGAGGAGTTCATGCCAACGCTTCACAGACAGAGGGAGATAACATGCAGAACTGGACCCTCCATTCAGGGCCAGGAGGATTTTATTCTCAACTGGACTATCCTGCTTTCGAAAAGCAAGGGCTCCCCAGTCCTCTTGCATTTGGCACATGAGAAAAATGGTAATATGTATGCAACACCCTGGGCTAAACAGAGTGTTGCTCTTTGTCAGAGGTGACCGGCCCGCAGGCTGCAGTGCCGCCTGGGCCCCAGGCCCCCCTCTGTCCTGAGGGGGTTTCCGTCCCTGCGGTCTGGACAGGGAATCCTGCACAGGCACTGCATCTCGGAGCGGAAACCCTACCAGGAGCAGTGCGATTGTGTGTGCGCGTGTGCATGTGCGCCTGGGGAACATCAAGGAAGAGGCCACAGCTTTGTGGCCTTAAGGTCAGAGGCTGGGAACCCCGAAAGACGCTGTGGGATGACTGTATACACGCTCTCCCTTTTGCCAAAGAAGAAAGGTGGGCTTGCAAGAAGAAAGGGCTCCCCCCAAAGCCATGATTCATTCAGTTTGTGGGACTCTGTTAGGGCAATTCCATTGCCCTAACATTACCTAGCTGTAATTTAAGAAGCAAAACAGACAGTAAATAAGAAATAACAATGGGGCACCTGGGTGGCTCAGTCTGTTAAGTGTCTGACTCTTGATTTTGGCTCAGGTTCATGAGATCGGGCCCCATATCAGACTCCGTGCTGACAGGGTGGAGCTTGCTTGGGACTCTCTCTCCTTCTCTTTCTCTCTCTCTCTGCCCCTCCCTGCTCGTTCTCTCTCTCTCTCAAAATAAATAAACTTTAAAAAAAAAACAAGAAGGGGCGCACGGGTGGCATCCAGCTTTGGCTCAGGTCATAATCTCATGGTTCGTGGGTTCGAGCCCCGCGTTGGGCTCTGTGCTGACAGCTCAGACCCTGAAGCCTCCTTCAGATTCTGTATCTCCCTCTCTCTCTCTGATCCTCCCCTGCTCACACAGTCTCTCTCAAAAATAAATAAAAAAACATTTTAAAAAATTTAAAAAAAAAAAACAAGAAATAACAAGGGCTGATGCATCATGCAAAGGTCAGAACCCTTGTTCGAACCCTGGTTGGCTGCTGTGGAAAACCGTGTGCCAGTTCCTTACCATGTGACACAGCATCACCATTGACCCAGCAAGTCTACCCCCAGCTTCATACGCAAGGTCTTCAACGACATGCACATGAATGTTCTCAGCCACAGTGTTCAGTCCCCAAGAGGCAGACAGAACCCAAAAGCCCTCCAGCTGATAGAAGGGATGGACGAGTGTGGTATATACAGACAGCGGGACATTATTTGGCCAAAGGAAGGAATCAAGGACTGATACATACGGCATCGTGGATGAACCTTGAAAATATTAGAGAGGCCAGACACAAATGGTCACATATAGTATGATTCATAAAATGAGATGCACCATCCTGAATAGCTAAATGCATAGAGTCAGAGAGCAGATGAATGGTGCCAGGGGTGATGGACTTAGAAAAGGAGAAGCACTCCTAATGGGTATGGAGTTTCTTTTGGGGGTGAAAAAAGGTTTCGAATGGAGATGGAGGTGATAGTTGCAAAACACTGCGAATGTACTAAAGGCTGCTGGATTCCGCACACTTAAATGGTTAGTTTTATGTTCTATGAGTTTTACAGCCATACCAGAAAGCAAAAAATATATATAAAATGGCCTAGGTTTGGTAAAGTAGTGTAGCCAAAGGGAGAGAGCATGATTAGATCTTGATTTTAGAAAGATAACAGGACGATGGACTAGAGAAAGACTGGCAAGACCACAGAACAAATACACGACTCCTATGATCTAGGCAAGAAATCAAGGTCTTGGAATGAAGCTATGGCACTGAGGACAGAGACAAACTGATTTAGGAGATGCCTCCACCAGAGACAACCACTAGAAGTGTCACAATGTAGCAAGTAAGTCGTGGGGTTCAGATCACTGGGTAGCAATCCCGCCCTGCACCCTGCCTGCTCTTGTAGACCTAAGCCTTCATTTCCTTCTCTGCAAACCAGTTAGGGTCGCTGTTACAGACACGTCTTCCTGTAGATTCCAAGGTATTCTAGCAAAGAAATCAAGAGATTCCACAGATAATATGTCTCAAAAGAGCACAGGTTTGCAAAGATGACCCAGATCACTAACATCAGGTTTCCTGGGATCCAAGACAAAAAGTACCTCCAGAAAAATCAAAAAGAGTCACTTCCCCCTGCTGCACTCAGAAGACGCAAAGGTGTCTACCACTCGCCCACTAGAGGGTAAATTAAGTCTGCAACTGATTCGGAGTCCATAGGCAAGAGGAAAACGGGCAGGGGTGACCTGAATCATTCACTGAATTAAGAGAAGGAACAGTATCCAGCTCCCACAGAAATGTTTGGGGGTTGAAGCCGACCTGCCCTCGAAGAACTGTCACGTCGACCGGCAGCAAAGCTGATAAAACAGGCTTCTCACCCTCACACTCTATCCCCAAACGTTGGTTGCCTGTTTACACTTTACTGAGGAGGTGAACAAGTGGCAGCTTCGGTTGGGGATGGACTGAAGGTGTGGTGTCCACGGCGAACCCAAGGGGAGAGGTCTGGCCAGGGGTCAGGCGCAGCTGGGTTGACTTACGGATTCAAGTACAAAGGAGCTTAAGAGAGAATCTGGGATAGAACCTGTATCAACAGGTGAGAAGCAGGCAGAAGGGAATCAGTGAAGGAAGAGGAGCCAGGCGGTCGAGCTGGGTGAGTGAAGACAAGGAACCCAGGCAACATGGTGTCATGGAAACCACGGAGGAGAGAAAGTCAGGAGAGCAAGACCGGGCCACTGTGCATGCCTGCCTTCTACACCTGGTGCCTTCCATCCTGTGCCTTAGTAATGAAAACTGTGCAAAACAAGTCGAAGAAACTAAGAGGAAGAAATAAAATTAGAATCGCATGGAAGGTGTGGAATTGCATGGAAGGAGGAAAATGAAATGATCAAGGGGGAAACGGTTCCCTAAGTGCTGGGCACCCCTGCGACCCTGGTAATGACACTCCTCGCCTTTCTGCAGTATCTGGACACAGTGAAAACTGAACCCCAAGAAAAAGTCATTTTGTTTTATTTTTTTTAATGGGAGAAAAGGAAACAGGAAAGCGAGACAACATCCCCTTGGCCTCACCAAATGCAGCGCTTTGCCCCTCATCTTATTTTTTCAGGGAAGAAGCCTGGGAAATTGGATTTTGAGTGTTGAGGACACAGTTCAAAAGTTTCCAAACCTGGTGCGTCCACTTTGCTGGAGAAGAATAATGGGGTCGGATTGCCCAGGCTGCTGGAGTGTCTCACTCCACTGAATTGCATCAACTTCAGACAACTGGATTTGAACTGCGACTTCAGAACAGGACGTGGCGAGGCATAGGGCTGTGGGAACTTTCCAGGCTCTCCGCTCCTGACACGTTTTCATAGGAGCCCTCCCAGTGGAAGGGCTCCAACCCCAGTGAGAATGCATTTTAATAATAGTGCAGGCCCCCACGGTGGCCTGTCCACACAGTGGCTCTGTGTGGCTTTAAGGCCACCCTTGTTGACTGTTTAAAATAAAAAATAGAGGCAAAAGCAAAAGAGAGAAGGAAAAACAAAAACACCCTCAAAAAACAAACTCAGCGTGCGAGTGCGTTCTACGGGAATTGGGTGTAATCAGTTCTAGGAATTCAGGAGGAGGTCGGGCTCTAGGCCATCCACTCAGGGGGTCTGGAGGTTTGTATAAGTGGGGAAATTGGTGCTGAGAAAATGAAGCGAGAAGTTCCTTATGCCATATTTGGAGCATATTGGGGTTTTGTGCTTATTGTTCATTTGTTTGTTTTGTTTTGTTTTTACTAATACAGTGAAAAAGAATTTATTTGGATTTTCTCCACTCCTATATTTTCAGGAACCACCTGCAGGAAAATTGATTTATATGCTCTTCAGGGTTGAAAACAAAACAAACCAAAACTTGTAGAGATGATATGGGCTATGGCCCCTTTGGGGTTATTTATTTAGGCATTTTCTAACCAAGAGCGGGGAGAAAGTCAGGTTGAACAGACTGGAAAGAGCACAGCTGACCTTGAAGTTGGAAAGTGTCCGCAGTCAGTATTTTCGCAAGTAATCTCTCCCCCCCCACCAATTCTTCCCCCTATTGGACGAGCCCAAGGCTAAACAGACTTTTTCAAAAAGTTTCTTTTGTCTCCAATCTAATCTCCTGGCGTTTCCCCCCAACATCTCATACTGCAGTCTACATCTGTCTAAGTGTGATTATTTGTACATCTGTCTTAAAACATAAGAAGTACCTCTACTTCTGTTCTGCACTAAACATCTATGCCTAGTGCAGGCCTAACATGTCTGACGTGTCTATATTCATCATCTGTGGCTTTGGGTAACTCAAGTTACCTCCCTAGTCTCCAATCTATAAAGTGAGTATAATGCTTAGCCCACAAGTGCACATCACAAGGACCAGGTATGAAGGTGTCATTACACAGTGGAGTTGCCTTAATCTTATTTATTTTACATTTATTTATTTGGGGGAGAGCCCAAGTGGGGGAGGGGCAGAGAAAGGGGGACAGAGGCTCCAAACCAGGCTGACAAGCTGACAACAGGGAACCTGATGCGGGGCTTGAACTCATGAACCATGAGATCATGACCTGAGCTGAAGTTGGAGGCTTAACTGACTGAGCCCCCGACCTGGCCTTGGAGTTGAGCCTTTAAAAAGACTTTACCATGTCTCTTTATATTACTTCCTTTCCTTCATTTTTCCTGAAGGCTTGCTTCTTATGTGGAAAACATAGAAAACAACAAAGGGGCAAAATAGAACTCATGAATGTTTTTCCTGGTTCAGAGACAATCGCTGATGTGTTTAAGCCACTGTGACCGGTGGTTACGAATGGTGGGAAATGAATACAGGCCTCTTCAGTTGACCACAGTTTCTTCTCTGACTTATGACGATGATGGAAAAGGTAGCTAATAGATGATGAACATGTTGCCACATAATTTCTGGGAGGAATAGCAAACTGATTCAAGTTCACCTTTGACTCCCTCCCTGGACGATTATTGCCCTGGCGTCAATGCGGAAAGGTGAAGATGCTATTTCTTCACATCAAAGTATTCCATTTCTGGGGTAGCATCCAGCAAGGGCCATGGAATGTAATTAGAGGTGACAGGTCTTTTTCCTCCGAAAAGAACTACTCCTGATGTCAGCTTCTCCTAGGCTCGGTTTTCTATTCCAGCTGGCCCTGCCCACCCCACTACCTTTATCTGCGTTCCAGGCTCTGTAGACATATAAAAAAAAATTAAGAACGCTTTTGATCTTTCTCTCTCTCTTTTAAAAGTTTTTCTTTGTTCCCAGAACAGAGAGGGCCCGAGACGGTGAGAGAGGAGGAGACAGGCAATAGACTTTTCAGCAATATTTTGCAGTTCAAGGTGTCAGGGACCATTATAAGAAGGTGCAAAGAATCTGTCCTCGCTGGAATATGTCACCTCTCTTTGAAAGATGACGGTTCTAAGATAAGTGGTCTCTTGCCTCTGATTTCTTTCAGAGCCGGAGCCTGTCACCTGAGCTGAGCAAGGAGCATGAGCTCCAAGCCCTTTCCTCACAGGGAGAAGCATGCACAGCTCAGGTTTGGCCACGCAGAGGAGAGGAGTAAGGATCTTTGGGAAGACAGGAGATAGCTTTGGTGCTCATCTTGTCTGGCTCCTGAGACTTGATATAAACAGGGTCATTGTCATAATTCTTATTAAGGGCAAAAGCCCAGGAAGAGTTTGGTTTTGGTTTTTTTGTTTGTTTTCACCTTTGTTTTAAGTTTCTGAGTATAGTTGACGCAGAACGTGGTCTTATTCTCTGCTGTGCCACACAGTGATTCAACATCGGTGCAGGCTATCCTGTGCTCACCACAGGCGCAGCCCCCCCTCACCACGCACTGCCTACAGTGTCACTGACTACCTTCCCTGTGCTGTGCCTTCCAGTCCTATGACTTATTCTGTTCTCTGCATTTGTAAGTCTGATTCTGCTTTTTGTTTGTTTGTTTATTCCTCTGATTCTTCTAGAAGCCACGTATGCGTGAAATCACATGGGATCTTTCTTTCACTTAGTGTAACACCTTCTAGGTCCTTCCATGTTTCACAGATGGTGCGATCTCATCCTCCTTCATGGCCGTGTACTATTTCATTGCATGTGCACATGTGCCTGAATACATCTGTCTGTATGTACACATCTTCCTTGTCCATTCACCTGCTGATGGACACGGAGGTTGCTCCCATATCTTGGCTGTTGTAAACAGAACTGCGATACACACAGGGGCCCACAATTTTTTGAATCAGTATTTTCATTTTCTGTGGGTAAATAATCCGTAGTGGAATTATTGGATTATATGGTAGAAAACACTTTAAAAATACATGAAGGTAAATTAAAATGAAAATGCAGTGGTCCAGATGCTTTGGGGTGCAGCTGCATCTTTGTTTTTTTTTGTTTGTTTGTTTTTTGGGGTTTGTTTCTGTTTATTTTTATGTTTATTTTTTGTCTCAATCTGGAGCATGAGGAAAGAGCAAGGAAGGGCATGTATGTCTGGGATAAAGATGCAGGATTTAGGATAAGGATGCCAACGAGGCTCGTGTACTTCTGGACTTTTCTTGAGTTCTGAGCTCTGGCGTGAGATCAAACAGGGGTAGAGTTAAGCATAGAGAGCCCAGCCTGCTGACAAAATAACTCAACTTCTTGCACGGGGAACAAGAAGTCCAATAAACAATCTCTGAAAAGTCAAATAAATTTCATTTTTTTATTTTAAAAAATTCTTAATGTTTATTTTTGAGAGAGAGAGAGACACAGTGGGAGCAGGGGAGCAGCAGACAGAGAGGGAGACACAGCATCTGAAGCAGGCTCCAGGCTCTGAGCTGTCAGCACAGAGCCTGACGCGGGGCTCAGACCCCTGTGGTGAGATCATGACCTGAGCTGAAGTCCGGAGGCCTAACCACGGAGGCACCCAGGCGCCCCTAAGAAGTCAAGTAAATTGTAAAATGCCCAAAGAGTTTTGGATTCCTAGCTTGCTTTGACTGTCCCCAGGACAGGTGGGGGAGTGGGGGTGGAATCTTGATCACTGTACTCAGGGCACTGTAATTGCTCACCATTTCCTGGTGCCTTCAGGTAAGACCAGCTCCCAACCTCCCGGGGCTTCCAGACTCTGACACGGGGCTCCCGGGGCAGCAAAATTAGGAAGGAATCGATTCGGGAGCAGAAATCCCCACTCCAAGCTCTGTCCATGAGAAGTCTTTTTTAAAGGCTCAAAAATACACAAGTTTGCAAAACTTTCTGAGTTGCCTCCACCCTGTCTGTGCCCAAACCAACACAACCCTATGCCCACAGTGGGGGAGAAAGATGAAACGGTTCTCCAGGAAAGTCTGGCGTCAGCTGGATGGTTATTCTTTTCTCCGAAAAGACTCACCTATCAAAATTCTATCACGAACTCCCTTAATGTCCATAAGCTAACTACACAAAGGAAACACAGATACAAAACAAAAACAAAACTCTATAAAGAGAAACCCACTCTTCACCTTTTTTCCCCACCTATAGGCTTATTTACAGGAGCACAGAACTGGTGGGAGCCTGAAGGAATTTTTTTCCCCTCCCTCCTAATTCAATTAGTTGGCAATAAAAAGAACAAAAAGAAGCCATTATGCAAATCTATGGCCATTCTAAGTCAGAAATTGGGGTCAGGAGGTGGAGGTTGGGAAGAATAAAGATTTGGAGAGGGTTTTTTTTTACTTGTCAGAGTTCATCTCTTGTTTTATGGTAATAATAATTTTTTTGAATCATTATTGATATTCAAACTCAACATACTGGATCTTCAGTCTTATCTCCCACCTTCCAGCTGTACTGAGTCACACATTTCCTTAAAGGACACCTCTGCTTTTTTTTTTCCCTCCCAGATCTGGACTCAGGATTGGCAAACACTTTCTGCAAAGGGCCAGACAGTAAATATTTTCGGCTCCTGGGGCTGTATGATCTCTACCAAAGCTCCCAACTTTGCGGCAGGTGGTAACAAAAGCAGGCGTGGTCCAGACGTGAGTGAGCGTATGTGACTGCGTCCTAATCAGACTTGATTTGTGGACACTGACATTTAAAGTTCATGAAATGTTTCATGTGTAATGAATGCTATTTGTATATGTATTTTTTTTTTTTTGCAATCATTCTTAGTGTAAGGACGTAGGTCTGAAACTGACTCCATGAGACAATAGAAGGGCACAAACTGCCCAAGCAAGAGGGAGCACCCTTGTAACGCCCAATCAGGAAAGGCCAGCTAACACCTTTAACATTTCTGAGGGTGGGCCTAAAGATGGAGGCTAAGACTAGTCACGCCCCAGGTGAGGGTCCTGGGCCCACTCTGTGATTGGTCAATACTCTAAATGTTGTGATTGGGTCCCACCAAAAGTAACAAATACTCTAGGCGATGTGAATGGTTAAACCTGCTGTCAATAATATTGTATAATAATAATAGGATCACTGTACCTATGTCACAATTTCCTGTAGCTCCCCCTTCCCGAACCCATAAAGGCCCTACCCCGCCACGTTCGGGGCTCTCAGCATGGATCCACTATACCGGTAAAGTCTGTGAGCCCGACCAGCCTAAACTCGTAATAAAGCCCTTTGCTTTTGTATGCGTGACTCGGTCTCCCTGGTAGTCTCTGGTTTTTGGGGACGATATTAAAATCTGGGTATAACATTAGGTCATATAAAGTATGAAAACAGGCAGCGGGTAGAGTGCGCTGACCCCGCTCTATTCCTGCGACTTCCAGTATGTTCTGGGGAGCAGCAGCCCCAGTAACTGGGAGGTTTTTTAGGAAAATCGTCATCCTGGCGCCCCGCCCTTCACTTTCCCCCACCCAGATTTACAGGATCCAAATCAAGATTATGTACATCAGAGGTGGAGGGGCATTGCCGCCCTAGGGATGCCTCCCAATTTGCCCCTACCAAGATCACCGCCAGGAGACCTGTTGGAAATGCAGATGCCCGGAGCCCTTCCCCGGAAATTCTGAGTATCCGGAGCAGGACCTGAATCTGTGTTTTACAAGTCCCTGGTTAGCCCTTATAAACATCTAAATTGCAGGATCGCCATTTGACAGAGCTCTCTGGGGACATCAGCCTGGTGATGCCCCGTCTTCCTCCTGCAACCCACGGAGACCCAGGGGAGCCAGGCTTCTTCAGACATGCACGCTTCGTCTCCAACGACACACAGCAGCGTTGGTTTCCTTGATTTGACCTTTCAGACCACGCTCGGGATTAGTGCCTGCTCTGGCCACACCGGGACGAGGTGGCCTCACCTCGGGACTGTGATCCCTCCGGGCCATTCTAGATGTCCCTGCCTCCTCCCCAATGCACCCCCTCCCTGCACTGCCTGCAGGGAATTCGGAGTAGATTACCAAGACTTGGTAAAAATGGGCCAGCATCCCTGGACTCCAAATAAATGTAACTAGAACCCTGGGGAGGACAAACCACTGTAGGAAAAAGAGAGAATGAGGAAGGGAGGGGCGGTGAGAGGAAAATGGCTCACCCTTGCTTGAAAACAGCATCTAACAATGAGCCGCATCTGGTTTTCCTAAGCACGATAGCAGGTGTACTGTATTCTGTGAACAATCACCTCTGGCTGACGGAGTGGAATATGGCACATTATCAAGAATAAATGAGACAAAATATTCCAATTACAGACATCCTACTTCTCTCCGACTCACGCCAAGTGTTTGTCTCAATCATTCAAGCTACAAATTACCCCCACGGTAGAGGAGGAAAGCACCGTGGCTTCTGCCTGGAGAAAAAGATGGTTGATTTTCTTTTCCGTTGGAGGGTTCATGTCTCGGGGAACACCAGGTGGCTTGAGCACTTTGTCTTTCCCCGCCAGGACACCCCACTGGGCGGGGGGACATCCCAGATGTGGCGAGGACAGGGGGAGGCAGAGGACACGGACCTCGACACAAAGCCGGCTGGAGAGTACCGTGGAAATTGCAGCAGTAGGTAAGTTATGAGAGCCCAGAAGCATCCGTGACCAAATTAGGACACGGGTTACATAAAGGATGGTATATCAAAGAGAGAGATAGGAGGCAACCAAGCTAAAGTCATGTTTTTAGAGAATATTAAATCATATGGAGGAGAGGCTCGCGGATGACGAAAGTAACAGCACTATCAGTCTGTAACCTGACCACCAGGGACTGGATCCTTACCACGAGCCAGACACGCTGCCAGACACTGTCTCTGCATCAAGGCCTAGAACTCCCCACAGCCCCGGCGGGCAGGTGCCATCCCCTGAATTCGCAGGAGAAGGTCGCCTCCCCGGCCTGAGGCCCAACAGCTCTCTGAGGCGATGCTGAGAATCAGATCCCAGCCTGATTCCAGACCTGGGGCCTTGAATCCCCCTGTTCTGGCCTCAGACTCCCTTCTGATGAACACAAAAGCAAACAGGAAAAGATGGGAACAGTGTTTGTTTTTTTGTTTTTCGTTTTTGTTTTTTTCCGGGTAGGAAGACAGAGTTTCCCCCTTGGGTTTTCCAGATTCCCACCATTACTTTCTACGGACATATTAAATCACGGACCACAAATCTTTCACCATCTGAAAGACATTAATGAGAGTTCGAACCAAATAAGCCTGGTGGAGAATGTTTACGTTCTGTGATTCTATGTTTTCCAATCTCAGATTGAGAAGCAGTGACGTGTGATTTTGGTCACAACAGTCTGATGAATTGAAAAACCATCGGTGGACTTTAAAATACGTAAATAAAATAAAATCAACCACGTTCCCCGCTGGAACTGGTGTCACCTTCACAGACCAGGCAGACGGGCCACATTTAGGGTGACGCTCCGCCGGACGGGGCAGGTCCGGGACAGATGCGGCTCGAACAAGCGCAGTACTTGGGAGCACTGCGCCAGCCAGGGACCCGGCCCTTTCCTCCCCACGTGGGTCACGGGAACGGAGATTAAACTGTGCTTCAATTTCACTACAACCAACAACAAAACACACACATCAACACAGAGTCACCGAATGACCCAGAAATTCCACTCCTCCATTTCCACCTGAGAGAAATGAAAGCACACATCCATGCAGAAACTTCTACCCCAACACTCCTATCAGTGTACCCCCAAACAGCAAAAAAAAAAAAAAAAACAACCCTAAATAGAAACAAACCCTGGTGTCCATCAACTGATGAATGCATACATGAAAGGCAGTCATTCAACGGCGTATTACTCAGCCTTCAACAAGAACGTAGCACCGGTGTTATGATACAGGTGATCTTGGAAAACGTTAGGTCTAACTCCCAGAAGCCAGTCACAGAGGAGCTCATATCGTGACTCTATTTATACGAAAAGTCCAGAACAGGAAAGTCTATAGAAACAGATAGCAGATGGGTGGTCTCTAGGGGCTGGGGGTGAGGGGAAAGGGGGTGACTGCAAACAGGAATGGGTTGCTGGGGGGGAGCAGGTGATGCAAATGTTCCAAAATTGGGCTGATAATTGCACAATTCTGTGATTATACTAAATCACATATTAAATTATTAATATATTAACATTAAATTAAATCAGTTTAAATGTATACTTTAAATAGGCCAATTGTATGGTGTGTCAGTTCTATCTCAAAAAAGATACTATTTAAAAAAAAAATCCACAGGTGCCTGGGTGGCTCAGTCGGTTAAGCATCCAATTCTTGATTTCAGCTCAGGTCATTATCTTGTGGTTTGTGGGTTCGAGCCCTGAGTCAGGCTGTGTGCTAACACTGCAGAGCCTGCTTGGGATTCTCTCTCCCTCTCTCTCTCAAAATAAACAAACAACAAAAACAACAAAAGGCAAGGTTCATGGAATCTTGGGAACAATTTCTAAAAAATAGTTTGGTCTCAGTTTCCTATGGTAGGATCCCTTCCTTCAAGAAAAACAGACACTAAGTATTTAGTAAGGGGTCCTAATAAATATTCCATTCCATCCTGACTTCAGAATTGTTTAAGGTTGCTCACAAGGGCTGGTAAGAGCCATAGCGGGCAGGAATGAGGAGCTGGGTATGTGTACACACACACACACACACACACACACACACACAGAAGATGCTATATAAGTAGAGTATATGTGAAATTGACTTCATAATTGGCTGTTTCCACAGAGGTAAAGAGGGCTTCAAGTTTCAAGTTTTGTTTGTTTTTTGTTGGTATTTAAAATTTTTCAAAAGCAGGATCCTTTTTTTAATCCCCTGTTGTGACTGTCTGGAATAAAGGAAAACTCACTGAAAGGAGAGAAAAATTGTCTACTATATGTAAATACACACAGAGGACAGGAGTTGATAAAAATGTGTCCTGCGTATGAAAACCAGCTTCAGAATCCCCCCCCACCTAGGGCTCCTGGTCCCCTTGAATCTGCTCTGGACTCCACGCTGGCGTAATAGCCCTGGTTCCTGCACGGGAGGTAGTCAGACGGCTCCACCGGCACAGGGGAGGAATGAGGAGAGGAAGATTCAGGAAGCATCCTGGTCACCAGAGCCTTCCCGAGCCGTGGCAAACTGACCAAGAATCCCAGCAGCCTCACAACAGAATGTACTTCTCGCTCCTGTTCTGTGTCCCCCGGAGGTCCAGGGAGACCGTCACCGTCTCAGAAATCAAACTCAGGGAGGCTCTGCTATCTTGTGATGCCACCATTTCAAAGTGGCCCTCACTTTGCCATGCAGGTGAGGAGGGCGCTTCAGGCACCCAGTCCCACCCGCCTACCTGCCTCTGCCTCAAGTGACCCACATCACCCTGCTGGTTGCCCACTGGCCGCAATGAGTCGCACAGTCCCAACCTACCCGCAGGGACAACTGGGAAACGCAGAGGAGCCGTGGGATGCACATGGCGGTGATCGCGGTCTCTGCTGTACTACTAACTCCTACCACCACTTAGAGAGCTGATGGTAACTGAGTGCTTACCCTGTGCCAGGCACCGTGCCTTACGCGTGCTCTTCAACTTAATCGTCCTAAGATTCTGAGAGCTAGGCATCTATCCCTGCTTGGCTGTCGATCCGAGTGACCCCTCCCCTGAAAGAAATGAGCGGGCAGGGATTTGGTGTCAGGTGCCTAGCTCCGGCTGTGTTACAGCCCCCAGCCCTGGGGAGGCCATCTTCCTGGTGACATAGGAAATAGCTGCAGGGCGCCTAGATGGCTCAGTCAGTTAAGTGCCGGCTTCGGCTCAGGTCATGATCTCACAGTCCGTGTGTTTGAGTCTTGCGTCAGGCTCTGTGCTGACAGCTCAGGGCCTGGAACCTGCTTTGGATTCTGTGTGTCTCCCTCTCTCTGCTCCACCCCTGCTTGCACTCTGTCTCTCTCTCTCTCTCTCTCTCTCAAAAATAAACAAACATTAAAAAAGTCTTTTAAGGGGCACCTGGGTGGCTCCGTCAGTTAAGCAGCCAACTTTGGCTCAGGTCATGATCTCACAGTTCGGGAGCTCGAGCCCCGTGTCAGGCTCTGTGCTGACAGCTCAGAGCCTGGAGCCTGCTTCGGATTCTGTGTCTCCTTTTCTCTCTGCCCCTCCCCTGTTCACCCTCTGTCTGTCTCTCAAAAATAAATAAACATTAAAAAAGATTGTTTTGAAAAGGAAATAGCAGCAAGCCTTGTACAGGATCCCGAGGCCCAGACCTCCCTCAGCCCCGCACCACCCTCTCCAGGGAAGGCAGGGCTGACGTTGTCTTGTCGGCCATGTCTTCCCTTCTGCCTGGACATCCGGGTTCCCCTCCAGCGCACACCACGGGGCTGCTTCGTGTTCTACTCGCGTGCCATGCATTATTTAGTAGCAGAGTTTCAAAACATTGAAATGACCCTTGTAAACACAGTTAAAACATTTCCCTTTCAAAAGGCCCTGCTTCTCTCTGCAGTGGTGGGATTTTCGCACGCAGAAGTAGCTTTCTCTTTTTTCCTTTGGTGCCAGATAAATCTTAATTTTGTCTGGCATGTGGTAAATATTTAGTCTCACTCTTCCAGCGCTGAGAGACATTTATACAAGCTTTTGGGTTATTTGGAAATTGTCTTGATAATTGGCTATGTTTCCATAGAGATCAAGAGGGTTTCACGTTTCTTCTTGAATTAAGTTCTGTTTTGTTTTTGGCTTTTTTTTTTGGTAAGTTTTTTTTTTCCAGTGAGTATTTAAACATGATCAAAACTAAGTAAGCTTTTCTTACTCCAGTGTTGTGAGTGCCTGGAATAAAGCAAAAACTCATCTAAAGGAGAGATTGTCTAGATGGTAACATTCTTAAAATGCCCTCTCTTCCCTCCCGGTATTTACTGTTCATCCTCAAAACAACAACATACATTTGTTAAACAAATACAGCCAACAGTTGTGGATCTCAGAGTGAGAACCAGAATCGGAGTCCTTTTGTTTTTTTTCAAAGACTGCTTAGGGTTGGGATGGCCAGACAGATTGGAGCGAGGGACATTTTTCTTCTGTTTGTTTCACAAACTTGCAGAGAAACCTTCATATGAACACCAATAAGGCTCAAATTGATGTAACAAAGAAGATTTCCAGAACTGTGTAGAAGCCGGTGGAACAGTCAGATTACCTTCCATGCAGGAACCATGACATTATTTCAGGAAACCTTCATACATGTGAGCACGACAGCCATCGGAGCAGCGAGAGGTCCCAGGAGAAGGGAGAGACGCTAGGGTCAGGGAGATGTAAGTCTGTGAGGCTCTCTTTCCCACTTGCTGTTCTGTGTGCCTTTAGACACGCAGATAACCTCTCTGTGCCTCCATGTGGACACAGGAGTGGGAATCTGTGATACTAGAGGCCGAGCCCCTGGGCTGTACTCTTCTTTGGAGCCACCGAGAGCTTAGTGACGAGGGACATGGTCACTGAATGTGGAGGTCCTGGGTTCAAATCCTCATTCCACTCGTTATCTACATGGCCCTGAGCCAGTCAATCAACTTCCCTGTGCCTCAGTTTCCTGGTCAACAAGGTATCCCGAAATCGCATACCCAACTTTTCAACTCAGTGAGACAATGACGGTCAAGCGCTTAGGGCAGTGCTTGGCATACAGTAAGTACTTGAGAAATACTAGCTATTTTATCATTTTACTCATCCTAAGAAGTAATGTGGGTCCAAGTCTTAATTTCTCTTTCCTTCTTTCTTTTCCCCACCCTCCTTCCTTTCTAATGATCCACAGTCTATTATTAAATGTATGCAGCCGTCACCCATTTGCAGGCCCTGTGTCCGATGTGGGGAATACAGAGGCAAAGGGAGGGGCATGGGGTAGTGACAAGGAGGCTGGCATGTACGGACGCTCAGTGCCTATCTGCACGTCCTTGAATCTTTCCCTTAAAGGATTCTTTGAGCCTGAGTTCCTTCATACACAACGTGAGAGACGTAGCCGTGCCACAGAGTTCATGTGCTGCGGAAGCCATGCCTGCATTCACCCGCAGCCACGTACTCAGCACCCAGCGCACCGCTTCGCTTGCGGCACTCAACCAACAGCGAGGAGACGGACACATCCACCGTCACCAACAAAAGCAATGACGTCACAATGTCTCATAGTCCAGAGATGCAATCTAGGGGCACAGGTCAGGCGGAAAAGGCTACTTTCTTTGCCCATGAACGTGACATTCACCACTGCACGTGCTCTTTCTATAATTTGAAAAAGTGGACATAGTTTCCTTCTTTGACCCCACAAAGCATGTTATTTCTCCTTATGCATCCCTTTATTTATTCAGCAAATACTTACTGAGGGTGATTAGATGCCAAACCCTGCTGGGATCACAACAAAACAAGGAACAGAGATAGAAACCTTCAGTCCAGAGGAGGACACGGAAAGGAATCAGAGAATCATATGTCGATGCATCCAAGATACAAGATGTGGGGTGAGTTTTTAAAAGAAAGGTATGGATCTATATTTCCTTTATGACTCATGACATTGACCATCTTTTTTCCTGCACTTCCTGACCATTGGTGTATCTTCTTTGGAGAAATGTCTGTCCAAGTCCTTTGCCCACCTTTCTATTAGGTTGTCTTTTTATTGTTGAGTTGTTAGCGTTCTTGAAATATTGTGGCTACCGAGTCTTTATCAGTTACAGGATTTGCAAATATTTTCGTCAAATTCTGTGGACTGTCTTCCTACGCTCTTGACAGGGTCCTTGCAAAACAGTGTGTTAAGTGAAAGGAGCCAGACAAAAAAATCATAGGATTCCATCTATACGGAAATAAACAGGATAGGCACATTCATAAGGAAAGCATATTTGTAATTGGCGGGGACTGGAGAAGCGGCGTGACTGCTTCGTGGACTAGGGTTTCCTACTGGGGTCTGAGGTTCTGGAACCAGGCAGGGGTGATGGCTGCACAGCTGTATGAATGTGCTAAATGCCACTGAATGTTCACTTTAAAATGGTCTGAATGGTAATATTTATGTTATGCGTATTTTACCACAATAAAAACAGGAAGACGTAAGTCATGCTCACCAAAAGGAGACCTACCTTGGGGGCGCATGAGTGGCTTGGTTGGTTAAGCATTTGACTTTGGCTCAGATCATGATCCCATGTTCATGGGTTTGAGCTCTGCATCGGGCTCTGGGCTGACAGCTCAGAGCCTGGAGCCTGTTTCGGATTCTGTGTCTCCTTCTCTAACCCTCCCCTGCTTGCTCTCTGTCTATCTCTGTCTCAAAAATAAACAAACATTAAAAAAAAAAAAACAGTAAAAGGAGACCCACTTTACTGTGGTGGATGGAGGAGGGTGGCCGTGAGTGGGACAGCTTGTTAGCTCACTGTGATATTGCTAACGGGTCTTGGAGGTAGACCGAGGTCACGTGCTGGAGACAGCTGGTGGTGGAGAGAGAAGATTCTGTGTGGAAGGGGCACCCTGCCTGGTGCTGCATTGCCCGCACGCTGCCTGCCAGGCTCTCGCCTTCCTGGTGGCTCCACCCCTGACGGCGGCGGGTGAAAACCCTACCAACACCGTTGTAGTACCGCTCCTCCAAGACCGTAGCACGGGCCACAGTACAAACAATGGGAGCGAGCACTTAGTATCATCGTTTATACTATCCGTGTTCTTTTCTTTTTTTCTTCAATTTTTAATGTTTATTTATTTTTGAGAGAGAGAGAAAGAGAGA
Source organism: Helogale parvula (assembly GCA_004023845.1). Classification (NCBI taxonomy): domain Eukaryota; kingdom Metazoa; phylum Chordata; class Mammalia; order Carnivora; family Herpestidae; genus Helogale; species Helogale parvula. The sequence continues at coordinate 1,271 of PJEM01011645.1, read as the reverse complement.
GAGGATGAGCGGGGGAGGGTCAGAGAGAGGGGGAGAGACAGAATCTGAAGGAGGCTCCAGGCTCTGAGCTGTCAGCACAGAGCCCGATGCGGGGCACAAACGCATGGATCGCGATATCATGACCTGAGCTGGAGACGGCCGTTCAACCAACTGAGCCACCCAGGCACCCCTAAACTATCCATGTTCTAAAATGTACACCCCCAACCCCCCAAAATACTTCCACTTTCAGCAATCAACTGATTTTATTCCCAGTCCTTCATCATTATAAAATGCTTCACACACAGCAAAACGCACAGGACAGCGGATAGCAATCACCCGTGTACTAAAACCCAGCTTTAACAAATGCTGCTAATGCCATCAGAAAAGTGAAAAAGAACGGATGCCTGCCTGGCACCAGGCAGCCACGGGGTCACCTCTTTGGCGGTGCCCAGTTGTATGGACTTACGCCAAACTGGGACTGGCCATCAGAAGTCGGTATCCTCATCTGTGAAATGGGGATGTTTTCTTAGCTCCTCATCTCACATAGTAGGTGGTGTGTATGTATATGGAATGGGGTGGGGGGGGCGGTAAGGGGAGAGACAAGGAGAGCCCCAGAAACGTCCCCGTATGGGGACCATAAAACAGTCTGCAAACAAGAGTCACTGGTGTGTACAAGGTATGTACCCTCCTCCATGCCGCCCCTCCGCCATCAGAAAGCAAATCTGATAATCCACTTGATCCAGCATCCGTGCAGATAAATGTTTGTTAGTTGCTCTAATGGTGAGGATGGTCATTTGCTATGTAGACACCCGACTGGACCCTTCCCAGTGCAATCCCAGTGTGTGTGGCGGGGGGCGGGGTAGTGGAGCCCAGTGATTTTAAAACCCTGTCCCCAAATTTTTTGAAGAAATAAAATGGATGATGTCTCGTGTCCCCAACTCCTGAGCCAGATCCCAACCAATCCTGTGACAAGGTTTCCATTTTACTAATGGCGCGTGCCCCGGTGGATGCCCTCCATTGCCCAAAAATATGCAATCACTTAATTGCCATAGCAATCCTATTATATTACCATTATACAGAGTCTAGGAGGGAAAGCCCGGAACATGTTATTAGCGCTGAAAGGGACAATTTACTGGATTTCGCTAAATGCCATCACTTCCCAAAAAATGAATCAGAATTACTTGATTATGCACATCTTGCTTTAAATGTCCCGATCGGAGAATGATGGGGAAGCGGCCATGCATGGTCTGAACCGCCTTCAGCAGTGCTGGCTTTGCGGCAGCCGTGGGGGG